>JAHZNE010002312.1:0-20632 GCA_027744055.1 Callyntrura sp. NNG-2020
GCTTCGCTCACGAAAGATCCCAAGCGCCTTCGCTCGCTTCGCTCGCATCAGGCTTGCCGATCCAGAAGCAAAAATACGCGACTATCAGGATGATCAGGAGAGAGAGTATGTGTGTGTGTGTGTGAGGGGAAGAAGAGAGAGAATGTGTACGAGAGAGAGAAAGCATGTGTGTGAGTGAGTGAGAGAAAATGTCACCTATATTTTTGTATCCGGGGGAATATAATAATATGGGAGAATAAAGTGATTCGAGGAGTAAAGTAAACATTCCCGTGAAACGACACGTTCAGGATGAAATCCAGTTAGAATTTCGCTTTTCGTTCCGAGAGAGAAAGAGAAAATTTGAAATCATTTTTTAAACTGAAAGTGACTTTGCCAGCGACACACACAGACACACAAAACACACTGAGGCGTACAAAGATCAATCGAAAATTGTGTTGTTACAACGTATACGGTTACGTTCATCAAAGTGGAAAAGGAATGGGTCCTTGATTTAATTCTCTCGTTCTCTCTCTCTCTCTGACTCTCTGTCTCTCTCTCTGTTTTCCTTTTTCCTTCTCTGCTTGATGTCATTTTTCATTTTATCTATTTACTCTGGAATTGCTTATCGAAATAGAAGTGGTACTTACGGGATGAGAAATGGTCGACATGATTACATGTCGACTTCATTTTCAAATTGATTCGGGTCTCTCTCTCATCATTAAAAACACGCTGATCAACCCTGGCAGCACCCTCATTCTCTCGCGACAAAGTAACGGATTCCAGCGGGGGAAATAGAAATTCTACACAAAAACACATTTTTTTTATTTGCCCGTTTTACTGGGGGGTGGCGGGGGACCCTTATTCACGGGCAGTTATACCTGACTACCTGACATGCACACGTGGACGGGGGCATTTATAAACACAGCAACAGAAATAGAGAGCGAGAGAGGAAAAGAGATAACGGGTTGATATGTCCTTCTGCTGTCCTTGGGACGCACGTAACGTTTCTTCGTTGAATGACTTGTGCGATGCCGGGGGCGCAGGCGAACATGTTCTTTGTTGCTTGTTTATTACCAAACAGGAGAAAGGGGAAGAAGAAGAGAAAATACTTTTGATTGAGTTGAAGGACACGACAACAATGGGCAAGATAGCTTGTGTGCCCACGTATCGACTGGGTTAATTGCTTCCTTTATTACGGGGAAGCACACAAAGAAAATCCCTCCTGATAAATGGGCGGGGGAGCGGGAAAGCAGGAAAGAAACGAATTCACCTACTTAGCCCAAACAATCACGTTCCTTGCCTTTGGGCATGTCGAACCATGGCCATGCGAGTAGTCAATGGTTGAGCTAAAAAAATAAATTTGGACGATGGGGAGAATAAAAAAGGACGCTTTCTGGACCTTTTTTTGCAGGTGATGCAGAAACAGAGTGGCAGGTGGCACCATCAGCAAAATTTCCCGGGAAGAAAATTGTCTTCCTTTTAACAAAAATGTATTACGGGAAATTGGGATAAGTCTGGGGTATGTAGGGGAACAATAACGGGTGCTTTCCCGTAAACGACGGGCAACTTGCGAAAAGTTGGAAAGTCTAAAAATGGAGAGATGCATCTTTCAAACAAAGTCATTCATCATTTTTTTTCTATACCGTTTCAGCCAAGTTGCTTTAAACTCTGGAGCATAGCGGGATATTCTAGAGATTTTTCGTCTGATTATGTGTATCTCTTTCCAAGTGCTGACATTTGGCGGGGGAGAAGAGAGAGAAAAATGCATTTTTCTTTTTTTTATACTTTTTTTCGTGGCATGTCTATCCGCCATTTTTTTTCTTGTCAAAAGACACCTCTCACACTTTTTTCTTGGGGAACTACTCTGGGACTGGTCATATTTCTGTCAGCGCAGGATCTTTATACAGTTCATACTTCCGTTTATGATCCTCGTCGTTTGTGTAGTGGCTGCGTTGGGTTTACTGCTTTTAACGGAGGAGAGCATTTTTTTTGTATTTTTTTTATTCCGAGGGGCTCTCTGGGGGCAACCCAGTTTTACTACGACTTGATGTGTCTGACAAGGAAAAAGAGAGAAAGTTTCGGAATGTTTGCATGCAAAATGAAAGAAGGAAAATTAGACAGGTTTTACACCGCAGTTGTCCTTCTGTCTACTCAAGACAAGCTCTCGTGCAGGGGAATAGCAACGAGCATGATTGCCAGGGAGAGAAAGAGAGATTGCATACAATATTCACCAGAGAAAGCGGGAGAGAGAGAGAATGCGAGAGAGAGTAACGAGGAGGGAAAGGGTGGGGTATGGGGCACACGACAGAGGACAACGTCAAAATATAATGACTGTACACAGATGCTCGACAAGTGTTCTCATTTTTATTTTTCTGTGTTTCTCCAGCGGTGACCAGACTGGGGCTTGTTGGGTGGTCGGCGAATAGTGCTTGTTGTAAAAGTGACTTGTCATCCGAGTCGGTTATTTACAACGGAGCGTTATTACACCGTGGCCAACATGTGTGATGTTCCATCTTTTATGATGGCGGTAATTGGAAACATGAATAGAGACAACAACGCGGGCGGTTTTACGGCTCGCCGTCAACGGCGGTAAACGTGACAAGGGGCATTATTGATGTAAAACGGGATTGTCATCGGGAAGGAACACGACAATGACGTTTCTTTTTGCTGACAACGCCAACGTGCTACAATCGTTCAATTTTTGAAAAAGGGAAAAGGAAACGCAGGCTGGTAGCGAAAATGGACAAGGGAAAGTGGAGCAGGAGAAAGTGTCTTTCTCTTTTCTTCTTGCACAACGGGTGTTTGTGGGAGATGCTCGCACATTTTACTCACTCGCACGCACCTACGTGAATGGCGAGATTAGAAGCGCGATTAAAATCGGGAGAAGAAAAGACTTCTCATCATCGTCATCTGATTGGCAGTAGTGCTGGTTGTGGGTCGGAAAAGGAGCGGAAAAGTGGTCACGTTTCATAACGAAAGGAAAACGCTAGGAGCAGCAATACTCTTTTTTTATCCAAAAATAGCAGCGTCGTTGCATAAACTTTGGAATGGAGGAAATGAGATGCTTATCTCAATCTAAATTACATCTTGGCCCAAACAACCCGGGTCTTTTTAACCGTTTCCAATTTATACTCTCTCTCTCTCTCGATCTCTCTCTTTCAGGAAAATGGCCAAGTTATAGAGAGTTGAGTACTTCACACCCCATTTCTTGATTTCTTTTTACAGCCGTCTTATTAACTTCGTTTTGGCTTCGGTTGCAACGATCCTTATCAGGGGAAAACGAAGAAGGGAAGAGAGAAAAAATGTGAAGAAGAAACGCTCCTCCGGGCACACACGTGCACGTTGGAGTGTACCAGACCTGCCGTTTTAAGGCTCTCCCGTTCGACCTGCCTTCTCCCTTAATGGTTAGTGCGGCTCTCTATCAGAGATAAACGTCGATATATACGGTGTTGTGTATCAGCATAATTATCTCGGAAGGCCATATCACGGTCGGGATGATAATGGACTTTGGTCATCGGCGTTGTTGTTCCGTGGGGGGATGAGCGGCATCTCTACCTTCACTCGATTCCAACTCTCCGAGAAGAGCAACGAGAGAGAGAAGCGGTAGGAGCGCCTCTTGTGGAGAGCCTCGTATATACGAGGGAAGTACACGTGCGGGAGTAATGCGTTCCCAAAGTAACCCAGGTTTTTCGTTTAGTTTTCTTTTGTACCACCACAAGGTAAACTGAGTTTTCCTCCTCAAAAGAGAAAAAATGCCATCATCCTGGAATTTTCACGATGACGACGATGATGATGACCAGTGATAACAGAGAAAAGCGGGTGTACTGTGTACAAGCGACGTAGTGACTTTTGAATTGCCTATTTTTAGAGAGTAAGTACGCACATACACAATAATATAGCTTCTGGCTACGTTATCTTGTTTGCCATTATTTTTTTTCCTGTTTTGTGTTTGTCTTGTTTGCCATTGAAGTAAAAAAAAGTATATGCGTACGTTGGAACGTTTTCTTTTTCCCTCCTTTTTTTCTGCTCCTTTCTCCTTTTTGGACGGAGGAGAGCTCCGATAAGGAAATGAAAGTGTGTTCAAGGCGGAAGGAAATAGAAATCGTCAATAACAACATCACATCATTATCGTCGTCATCAATTCGGGGAAAGGCTCGTTCGTACAAAAAGGGAACACACAGCGGAAGCTGGAAATATCCTGTCTTGACCAGACCTCTTTGCGAGATAAAATAAGGCGGTGTATACACGCTGTATTAACTACACCCTATCTTGCTCCTTCAATGAAAGAAAAACTCAAAACTGCTGCGGCTGGCAACATGTTGGGTCATTCCTGTTGTTCGTGGTCGTTGGTCCTTGTCGTCATTCAAACATACAGGCATTCTCTCTCTTTCTCGATTTTTGCTGTTTCAGAGGGTTACGTTATTACTAGCGAGAGGCTGGGCATTTTGCGTCTCCCAATTTTTCTCCCGGTGGCCATTTTTGGCATTTTCATAATGGTGCCCAGTAAAATCCAATTTTTGACCTTCTCTGGAGTGGAGGCTCCACACGAAAATTTGAGCAAGTCGTTCTCATAAGGTACTTTACCCGCTAAATTGCCTTTTTTATTCACCTTGATTGTTGGGGGGAGGATGGTGCACGCGGTTTTGAGCATTAATGTGGGGAAAATGAAAAAAAGAACGACAGAGAGCAGGTCTGGTGATGGGGAAACTCTTTTTCATTTTTTAAAATTGAATAAATGTAAATGCTCTAAACTTTCAGGGGGATAAACGTATACACGTTTTTATAGGGTATATCGCGTGCATCTTTGGGAAAGCATGTGTATGTTTTAGAGCTGGGCTGCTTACTGCTTACCATCCGAGCGTGCGATTGCGAATTCATGTGAAAAATGGAGGATGATTTAGCTCTGCTTTAAATGTGTGTGTCTGTGTATGTGTGGTTTTTTTCTCTCTACGGAGAAAGTTTACGAATAAGACGGGGGAATATCCGCGGGATATACTTAGTATGCAAATTAACCATTTCAGTTGAATAAACGAGAAAAAAGTTGAATCGCTTCCAACGGGGGGAAAATATGTATACGTGGTCGGGCTCGTATGATTTTCATTTGGCGAAAGGTGTAGATCCCACCTGTCATGAACAAGGGAGAGAGAGAGAGAAAGAAAAAAGGTTTAGCTCTGCTGCTAAACTAACAGGTACTCTCGAAGAAAAAGTCTCACAATTTTGGAGGGAAGCCCCGGGTTTACTTTTTAATTCAGGGAAAATGATTTGATGGATGAACAAGTCGAGCGAAGACGGCAGTTCTTCCGGTTATTCGTGCGGTTACCAAAATTACACACGGGATCTCTATTACAGGCACACTGTGTACGTACATATACCCGTATAACGTTCGGGGTTCGACAGAACTACTCTGGAGTATATGGTGGTGATATTACAAAATGGTATTCATCTAAATACTCAAATTCACACACACACACGAGTAGGAATGGGAATTAGCAGCTACTTTGCCAAGAACTTGCGAGTTGTTGCGAGTTGTACCTTTTGTGCCCCTTTTTTGGAGCAGCGTTGGGAGGTTTCCATTTCACTCGAAACGTACAGCAGATGCAAACATGTTGCACGAACGTAAATAGATGCAGGTATTTTTTGTGTACATCGTCCAAGGTAAGTTATACGGAAGAATCGGTTAAAGACGGTATATTTGAAAAAGGAGGGTATGCAGAAGAAGAAAAGTCATTTTTTGCACTCTTTGCTTACAACAGCAGAAATAATTTAGTCAAAATTAAAATGGCTCGGTTTCGTAAAACTTTTTTTCTTTTTTTGTAGCGTACGTTTGTCACTGTAATGTACACGGATTGAATACGCGAGGATGCAGATTTCCCCGGTATATGCAGTAACGTGTATGCGTATCCTGTGGTCATCTTTGAGTTCCCCAGGAAATGAATTTCATTCTTAAAGAAAAAAGTTTTGGGGGAAACTTTGCAAAACTCAAACAGTCCAGTAAAAAACTTTTTTTTGCCGATTTGCCTTTTTATTTTATTATTACCCGCCATCCAGGCTAGAATTTGTGGCGTCTGTGGCGGTGGTGGTGGGGGTAGGAGTAGTATTGCACGTATGCGTATAAAGTTTTATTATACGATTCACCTTAAACCCGTCATAAAGTTGGATGTAGTATCCGGTGCCCTCTTTTTTTATACTCTCGTCGTATAACTTTGCTTTTTTTAGCTTGTATGTGGTGCTTGTACTTGTAGGTTAACAATAAAGCTTATAATATTAAAATGCCCACGTTCAAAATTAAATCATAACTCATTTTTGATGGAAGCTTAGTCAGAATAAATTAATCCGGATAGTAGATACGAGGGGAAGGGAAAAGATGGCTGCCTTCACTAAAATTTATTTTATATTCTCCATTATTCCTTCCTTCCTTTCAGGTCGTTGTCGAAATGATGAACGGACTCGGGGAAACGCTCACACGGTAATTAATGCTTTTTTCACAGAAACTTTTATAAGCTCTCGTCGTCAAACATCTAGGTCAAGTTTTTACTGTAAGTTTGCGTCTTCTTCTGAGAATATATATTACCTTTTTTCACCTGTCCTCTCGGGATGCGCGGGGAACATGCGTAAACGGGGTTCTACGACGAGACACTGCTTTTGGGAAATTGTCCTTGTGTGGGGAGAGAGTGAGTATTATCGTGTTCCTATTCACGATCAATTTAATAAAACGTCGATAAACGAGAGAACAAAGTAAAGTGTCGAAACACGATGAGATCAGGGGGAAATATGAGTGAAATATCACGCGGATTTGTTTACGTTTGGAAAGAATCGCAATAAATTTTTTATTGTTCGGCGCGGTGAGTGGGTGTATGTCGGGGAACTTTTTGTTCACTTTCCAGGGAGTGCGAGTCCATTATAGGCGGTTTCGTAATAGGAAGAGGCGATTGCGTTCGGCACATTTAACACCTTCAACAACACTACGTAAAAGGGGAAAGTGGTGCGCTGCTAATAAAAACGTGACCTTTATAGGACATACTTTGACTGGAAGGAATAATTATTTCGCGAGTCGTTGCAAATTCTGATCTGGGATGATTTGTAGATGCAACTCACACGTTATATTGATTAATGGCGTCAAGGTGAGGCAGGTGGAGTTTTAGAATTAATTTCTAAAATTGGCTTTTTCTGCGCAAGTGTTTAAATTTAGTAAACGCAAGGCGTAACGAGGAAGAGATCGCTCGTTGCTGAAAAACGAGTAAACTGTTTATGAAATACTGTTTCGATGGGGATAATTTAATATTTTTCGTGCCGAAAGCATACGTTAAATTAATTAATAGAATTAAACTTAATCGAGTGTATGGTTGTACCGCTACATCAACTTACGGCTTAGAATTCGTGTGCATAGAATTCACATAGCGACGAAACCAACAAATGTTCAAACCATAAGTTGTGACGTCATTTGTGAACAAAAAAGGCCAAACGTTAAATAAATTATTAGCATCAAACCTTATCTTGTTTATTTATTTGAGCTAATGAATAGTTTAATTAAATAATAAACCATTAAAGCACGGACTTAAAAATGAGACGAAGAAACGTAGAATTAACCAAATGGATCTTACAGTATCTCATTGATTACACAACGGGGATAGATTGAGTGACCAGATGCGTGTCTTCGTTAGTTTCCAGCGAAATGTGTACAGCATTCACATATCGCGGAAACGAACAAATGTCCAAACATATTTAATAATTCTGGATACTGCTTCATATTTTGATCTGGGATGTATTTTGGAGATGAGTACACACATTATATTTATTAATGGCGTCAAGATGCGGCAGATGGATTTTTAGAATTGTTTTAAAAAATTGACCTGTTCTGCGTACATGTTTAAATTTAGTAAACGGGAGGAGTAACGTGGAAGAGATAAATGGTCGCTCGTTGCTAAATAGCAAGTAAACTCTATTGAAATATTGCTTCGGTGGGGACAATTTACTATGTTCCATGCTGATTGCATACATTAAAGTAATTAATAGAATTAAACTTGGTCAAGTGTAATTTCCGCTACATCAACTTCAGGCAGACGTGTCAAACACTTGTTTCTGGTATTCAAAAAAAACCCAACAACTGTTGGCAAAAAATATGGCAGTCAAATATTTTCTTGAAAATAAAAGAAACCGGGATTAAGAAATCATTCCATTTTATCCAATATAATTTTTTATATTTTCCATTTTTACAAACAGTCAGAAACGAAGAAGAAAAGAATTACAATTTCAAAATTTAAATAACGCCGGTTACCAAAAACATTAATTGCTACTTTTAAATTTGTAAAATTTTAAAAAAATTGGAAATAAGAAAAGCACACAGTTAGACAGATGGGAGAAATTCCAACATGGTCGGAGGGACCTGTGTATTGGGTCTCTGGGACCTCAGTATCATACCCCGGCCTGCAAACTGATGGTAGCGAATTTTGGATTTTTTGAAACAAAGTTGAACTATATACACATTTAAATTGCTACCTTTAGCAACTAAGATCGTCATCTGTACGAGAATTTAATTAACGGCGTCTAGCTTAATCACCTCTTCCTAATACATAACTCGATTTCAATGTAAATTTGTAAACCTATAACCGCAAATATAGAAATTCACCGTAATTTAGGGCATCATTTGCATTGTTTCTATTTTCGCAAAAAAATCTGCATAAATACGAGATTTGAACTTTGCAAACTTCCTTAAAATTTAATCCCCTCCAGTTGATTTCCAGACAAAAATAATATATGTGTAGCTGATAATTAACAGCAAATAAAACTATTCTTGCTTCTCAGAAGAGAGTTAAAATTCCTCCGAAAATGTTAGTCATCGGGGGTTCATGATAAATGAACACCTAATTTATCCTTTCAGTTCTCAGAATACCTGTATAAAACTTGCCAAGAAAATGCGATTTTCGGGGAAAGCACAAAAAGGCGTATTCTTTCACCGAAAAGATTGTAACTTTTCCCTTCCCTAATACGTTTAACTGATTCGAATAGGAAATTTGTGTGTATCCGCAAAGGAAAAATGGGATAGTGACTCTTCCCCACATTTGCTTGTGTTTCTCGGAGAAAATGGGTATCGGGGGCTTGACGACTTTGTAATTGTTATTATGCAACCCTTACGCTTGTGTGTCGCGCATTACAATAGACACTTTTCTGCTGAATCGGAATCGCCCTGTTTAACGTATTCGGAGTAAGATTGTTGTACATCAGCTTGACGGCGATGATGACGCTCATGATAATGATGATGACGCGATCATCGGCGGAGATAATAACGGTCTTGATAGGAAGAGGAGAGTATGAAAAGTGGGAGAGGAGAATGAGAGGTAATGATCCTTTTGATGATGATCCTTATGACGATGGCACGGTTCATTGATTGCTCCTAGTGTGTGTGGAGAAATGATTTTCAACGAGGGAAGGCGCAGACACGTTGTAAGATAGTTTTCTTTCCTTTTTTTTCGTTTTATTTGAAGTAGTGGCTTCATTGTGTTTTCAGAGTAAAAGTTTCCGAAGGAAAGTGGGAAACTTTTCCGTTTTGTTCTTTTCAACAACTCAAATGGGTATAGTGCTCGGGTGAAAGAGATGAGCTGGGAGGGAAAAGGAGCAGATATATGGAGGTACACAAAACACATTAAACTTAAAGTAGGCGTGTGAAATTATTACGTCGTACGTACGATTACGGGTATTCCAAGTTTTTTCTATTGTCTGCAGTCGCTACCCGAGTGTGAAGCATTTTACATTAAAAGAAAAACAGGTTCGGAGGAAACTTTCTCCTTTTTTTGAGAGGGCGGCTATTGTCAAAGTTTCGTGTAATTACAAAAACGGGATAAAATGGGACACGTTATGACGTGCAAAATGAGGAGTATTAGCAGCGGGAGGACGACTTTTTTTACTAGTGCATTTAATACATTATGCATTCAGGGTTTCTATTCATGAAATCAATGAGATCGTGGGGGATCGCTGTCTTTCACTCTTGTCGGGTATTTTTTAACGCGGCTGTCTGGGGAGTGAAGTGATCGGGGTTGCACACTGATTGGGGGGACGGCGGAGAAAGGGAAGGAGAAAGAGAGACTTTTGCTGCTGTGGCGTGACGGTGGACAAGATGAATACAAGAGAGAGAACAAAAAATACGGAATGAATGGGAGATATAATGACACTATTGACAGTAGACTTGACATTCTTGTCGGGTGAGCAGGACAGAATTGCAGGAGGAGAAACTTGGCCGTATTATTACTATTATTAACTGACAACTTTTCCTGCCACTTTTATCGTCATGGTAGTTTTTTTTGGAAGAGAAACTCTTTTCTCTACCAACTTTTCTACATACTTCCTGTCTGGATGTACTGCTGCTGAGGAGTGGAAGTGGAGTAAGATAGAAATGTGTGCGGAGTATGTACAAATTGAAAAGGAGAATGGATGAGTGGCGTATGAGGTTCGTAAAGATATTCATCCGCGGACTAGTAGGGCTGCTCGTGTCTGTCCGTGTGTACTTTTTTTNCAATAGGGAGCCATTGCAATTCGCATAAATTTACTTTTATTCCCTCTCCAGCACACTATTTTGCTCACTTACACGCTTTTATTAACAGCCATTTTAGACTTGTTCTACGAACAGAGCAACACTAGTTCGTATATGCATACGTGTGTGTGTGTGTTCGTATTTAAGGGGAACGGGAAAGTGGAAAAGTTTCTTTTTAAAACTTTGTTTCTCCTCTCACATCGTCCACGGCGTCCTCTTCATTTGCCTTGTGCAGTCTACCGTAGTTGGTCCGGAATGCAGCAACGTGTGTGGTACTACACACAGAAGAGAAAGAAATAGAGAAAATTGTATATCGAATAGGAAGGAAGTAAGCAAGTAGTAAAAAAAAGTAAATTTAGACGTACGATCGGGAGAAAGGGTTGGGATATTTGGGAGTCACTCTTGTTTACTTACGCATGTATTTAAACGCACGCAAGAAAGCAACGTATTTTAGGGAACGTCTGCGTACATTTTTATTTTTGGCGAGCCACATTGAAATGGTAGTTAGGACGACATTGGATTGGAAATCGACAGGTCCCATTTGGCCCATTTTGTTTTCTTTTTCGAAACTAAACTTCTCTCGTGATCTTCCCTTTCCCGGTTCCCTTTTGTTTTCCTCTTTTTTTCCTCTTGTTTTTATTTCTCTGACTGTGGACTAGGATGTTGCTAGAGAGTCTCTGATGAACTCTTTCTTTAAAGTTGGAGGGGGAAACGGAAGGGGATTCGACGTTACAAAAACATTTTACGCAAAGCCTTCCTTAGAGAGTCGGGTTCAAACTGGCTTTACCACAGTAACGCACGTGCGGGATCTTATTATCTGGTGAAGGAGGGGGCATGCTTTTTATTCTGGGGTGGGAGTAATAAACAGGTGCGTAGTTCTTTTTACGCACATCTTTCTCTCGCATCATTCGCGTGAGTCATCGGCTTATGATATGTATGATTGTGAAAAAGTTTATGAAACATGATGAGTAAACGTAATTTAAATAATTTGAAAATTTTAATGAATCGCTATTGCCGTTTGTTATAATAATTTCTGGAATTGAAGTTACTTTTAAAACAAAAATATTGGAGTTTAGTAGTAGTTTTATGAAATGCTAAGACGCCATTATTGGAAAATGTAGTGATAGGGGCATCACATTTTTTAAAGATTTGTCGCCATGGTCTTCTTATGATGGTATTGTGAGATAGCTTTTCAAAACGAGATGAAGAAAAGTAATTTAAATAACGCTTATGAAAATTTTTAATGAAGCCCTATACCCATTTCATAAAATTAAAAGTCCGACAAGTAACTAACAGTGGCTAACGGAAAAATTTGTTCAATTGTCAGCTTGACAATTTTATGAAATCGGGTTCCGGTTCTGGGTTACAACATGTTAATTATTTTATTTTACTCTGGATAACCTTTTTTTAATTTTAAGAAGTAGTGTACTGTCGGAATTGCTGGAATTGAAGCAACTTTTAAAATAAAAGTATCGGAGTATAGTAATGATCAGGGACGACATAATGAATAATACGCATAATTTTGAATTACCCCAAAATACCCTTTTCTTTTTGGTCAAACTTGGTCTGCCGACGTTTTAGCACAAACTAGGGGTGATATTAATAATGCGAGGTTTTTCGGTTTTGAGAATGACTCCGCGATTTTGTCATTTTAAAATACATTGAATGATCGCGGAGTCATTCTCAAACCCGCAAAACCTCGCATTATTAATATCACCCTAAGACGTTTGGGGATTTTTTTGCATAATTTGCATAATAAAATCTGCGATTGCATAATTTGCATATTGAAATTTTCTGTTACTTTTTGCCATGGAAACGTAAATTAGATTATATAGGCGTGGGTGTGATATTAACATGGCGTGTTCAGGCTCATGGTGGCAAAACTAAGTCATTTTTTAATTTTTAAAGAACATTTAAATCCAGTTTTTTTAAATTTTCAATAGAAATTGCTTGTTTTACGATTACCCAGGAATGCACCACTTTTGCATAAATCTATTATAATCTCACGGTTTTAACAGTAGAAATTTGCCTCAACCCAATGGAACGACTCAAAATTTTAAAATCATTATTGTTCCAAAACTCGTTTGGTTTGAAACGAGTCTTTGGAAACTGGAAACTGTCACGCAGTAACTATACGTTGGCCTACGTGACAGTTAATGAGGGGTTGGACGAATGGTCGGTTCGACAAAAATTCGACATTACGCTTCCTCCGCTCCCCGTTATTTCTCTTATTTAACATGGATAGGTAACAAATCATGTTAGATTTCACGAGATAATAAGACGCCGCTATGTTTAAAAAAGTATGAAAGCAGATGCGTAGTAATCTTAGGTGTCTTTTTCAAAGCGTAAAGTCTGGGATGCGAGTAGTAAGCAGGTGCGTAGTACCTTTTACGCACCTTTCTTTCAAGTTGCATCATTCGCGTGAGCCATCGAATTGTGGTGTATATGATGGTATTGTGAAAAAAGTTTGTGAAACGGGTGAGTAAAAATAATTTAAATAACGCTCATGAAAATTTTAATGAATCGTTATAGCCGTTTGTTTATAACAGATTAATTATACTCTGGACTGGATGATCATTTTTTTAATTTTAAGGAATGGTGTCCAGTGTACTATACTGTGGGAACTGCTGGAACTACATCACAACTGTATGGTTGTAGCATTTTTAGAAAATTACAACCTAAAATAAATGTATTGAATTTTGTTATAGTAAGCGTTGACGTTGGATTTCATGACTAAGACGCCATTATTGAAAAATGTAGTAATAAGCAGATGCATGGTAATCTTAGGTAATTATCAACCATGTGAGTACTGAGGAAAATATATGTTGACGATGGCGGTATAGTAGTAATAATAGACTAGAAATGCTGCGATGGTTAAAAGTACGGGCTGCTGCTCACATTACCACATATGGTTGATAGTTGATCGTATGTGTGATTGTACCGGAATTTAATAAGTGGACAGGAATGAACTCAAACGGAATTAAAAAATTAATGAGCGGCTATAAAAAATGACGGGAGGCATTCCCCAATCACGTGCTTACTTTATGGTTTACAATAAACACGAATCATGGGAAACAGTTCAGTCAGTCCTGGATATTGTCGGTCATTTAAAAGGTGAGTGATCACCGAGCACTCTGTTGGGGTCAAAACAGGGGTTTACACAAAGTTGTAGGGTGCTGGTAAATTTTAAAATTAAAAATTCCTCATAACGTTTTATTGTGTAGTTTACGGGTAGTTAGTTATGCTTGCCACGGCAAGTAACATGCGTAATTTTTTTTTTACCTACACCACACTCCATTTTGAGTGTCTACATATTTCTCATCCGTCAAGACGCTGTCCAACGGTGAGCGGGTGCAGTAAACGACATTGTCGGCTTTTCATTTTATGTTAATTTGACTTTTTATATTCCACGCCCAATAACGTACGTAATAATAACTAATAACCATCGCGACTATGCAGGTCGAGGTCGACAGGCGAAAACAATGACACCACTAGCGTCAAGCTACCGGCACTCGTATAGTGGTAACCTGCTACATAAGCCACTTCAAGAAAGGTAAGCTGGAAGGCGAAAGTAAATTGCACCTTTTTTCTGTCTCCCCCCGCTAAACTCCAAAATTGACGTGCGAAATAGCACGAGCACGTAATCAGGTAGATGGAGGGAGTTGACAAATTCTCTCGTTCTCTCTCTCTTACTCTCAATATAAAAGCTACTTATAAAGTGTAGTAGCAGGTCTATGAGAATCTGTCCAATTTCTCAATTCTTTGAATTTCACTTTTCTCTGTGCAGAGAGAGAGAACGAGAGAGAGAGGCTTGTCATGGAGGAAGTAGGAACAGTAACGCGGAAAAAAAAGTTTTACTTATTTTCTTTTCTTTCTTTCTTGCTTCTTTCCCCGTCAATTTCGTTTGCGACACAAAAAGATTACTTATTCAAAAACGGGGGAAAAGATGGAATAAAACTTTTTTGCGTGCACACGTGTGCCCTATTTTTCCCGTTTCCGGGGGACTCGATATTTGCAACTTGGTTTCCGTCTCTGTATGCTCCTCTTTAACAGCGACAGGACGGAAAAGGGAAAAAACTGTCAAATTTTTAAAACTTGAACATGACATCAAAGAACACCCCTGTGGAACAGGATCACAGCACCTACACGTATGCACTCTTTTACTGAAATGAAATGTAGTTCCAACTTCCAACACTATTTTTTTACCAAAATTCTTACATGTGCTCTTTGCTCTCTAAATTGATTATGACAGCGTGCGACAGTAATTGATGAAGCACTCTACCTCCTCAGCACACTTTCTCCTTTTATTGCCCATAAATAGACCGACTTATTGCAGAGCGATGCAGAGAGAGAGAGGGAGAGAGACGCCGGCATCCTCATTCATGATGATGACCGGTTCAATTTAATCTCCACCAAATGATGTATTCTCCGCGTCTTGAGAAACAGGTACCGTCTCGAGATTTCCGCTGCTGAGAAAATACATATTTACTCTCCCCGTATTACCCCCACTCGTACTCGTTATCGCTTAAATACCCACGCGTGCCTACGAACGCACACACGAGTGTATAAAGCATTATCCGTACGACCGGCGCTTATAATAACCTGTTTTGCTCGTCGTTTGAGCAACGAGTTAGTAATGCAGGCTGGAGTCACGCGCGGGGTAAGGGGGAACCCGGGAAAACGTGACGCCGTTGTAGGTACCGCGCTGGTGTTCCTAAAGTAGTGTTTCAAGAGGAAGCTCATGGTCCATTAAATTTGGCTTGGTCAGCGTGTAAATGAATTATGAGATGGCATTTTCGGCACTTGACGATTAATAGTTTCTTTAGACTACAGACACGTTCCTATTCTGCACCTATGCACACCCACACACGCATACACAAAGAGAACCAGAGAGTTTTATCCAATTGCTCCACAAGGACAAGTGTAAAGGGCTGCGACTTTCGACGGTGCAGCGGTTGTTTGAGCAAATATTTTTAGGGGTTCTCTTTTTCTCTTCCTGATTACCTGCCACCACCACCATCTGCAACGGGAAATATATTTATATCGCGTAATGGGCGCTATGCCGTTTATTGAGTTTATTTATTCCGGAGAAGAGAGTTTGTCGTTATTACTACAATACTGCTGCTGCTGCTGCTGTGGAGACGGGGAAGGAGAAAATTGTATTTGTGCTGGTTCGTGTTTCTGGGAAAAATGACGAGTGAAATAAACTTGTGCACGAGTGGTGTGTAATAATTTGTTAAACTCGCACCCGCTTTTAGTTGCCGAAGCAACATGTAATAATATTGTTATTACGGGGGAACGGGTTCCATTAACTTAATGCACTTTATTACGTTCGTACGTTTACTACACGCGGCAGTTAATTTTGTCGGATTGGAGAACGACAAATTACGCGATGCTACTGCTGCTGCTGCTACGTGGGAAATTGGATTTTGGGTGGGTATTTCGGGTGATGGGTATTAGATGGGAGCACACAGGAAGTTGCTTAAGTGGCTCCCTTATACTGGATTTTGTACAGCTGCTGAACTTGAGGAAACGAAAGTTATTACGACAATGTGAGGCAAGGCGAGACGTGCACCCGGGCGGAGGGAATTTGTGGATAAGTCAATGGAATTGGACGGCGGGGTATTTACGAAAAAATTAGTGGAGACGGGGAATTAATCATAATCGTTTTTACAGGGCCTTGCTTGTTTAATTATTTCTTAGGAGGTGGTGTCTTCAAGTGTAGTTATTTTTAAAGAGGTTTGCAGCACCTTCGAGTTACGCGGGAAAAATATTACGTGAGTTAAAGCGAAATTGCTAAAACGGGTGATAACGTGTCTTCAGCGTTTGATGGGGGAGATGGTGTGAAATGTAGTGTATTTGTATCTGCCAGGTGGAGAGTCGAGAGTGTTGACGTTTGGTGAACAGCTTATGTTGATGAGAGGTTAAATGACCGCAACCGGAGATGATACACAACTGACAACAGCATCTGCTTCACGGCCGTACAAGCCGTTACTGGTTGACTAGGATCCATTAAACAGTAGAGACCAGTACAGGGGAGGGACACTGCGCAAAATGTGGGTCACTTTTGCAAGTTTTTTTTGGGTGGTCCTGAGTGTTTGCATGCAAACAGCAGGAAAATCGCGTAAATTTGGGGGGTTTGCTTGTGGGATGTTTCAGAATTGAAATGTTGAAGATGGACAGAATGAAGAATGAAGGGAAGAATGTTGAGGAGTAAAATTAAATAAAGTTGCATAAAGTATATAAATGACGCACTCATTTTAAAATCAATAATGTAGATAGGCATGGCATAAACAGAGAAAATGGATTTTAATGTTTTTAGGAATGTAGAAATATGATAAGGTACAACGCCGTTAGGATTATGAAAAAATGATACATCCATTAATAATTCGAAAGGTAACTCTCACATCATTTTCGGGTGTTTTTTGGCGTGCTGTACGTAGTTCTTGATGACAACAGCAGTAAAATTATTAAAAGCCGAGGGATATTTAACGTGGGCTGTTCCAGAATTAAATTAACTGGAAATTACAAATTCAATATTTACAAGTATATTGAGTTACCTACTCAAAACTGAATTCAAAATGACTTTTTATGGGTTAAATGTTGGGGGACTTGTTATCCTTTGTCGTGTTATGCAGGCAGTGACGATAAGATGTTGGTTTGACTAGGACTTAGAAACGTGTGGTTTTTAAGTTGTTTCCATAATAACAAGTGTAAGTTAAACGCCGTGTAGAATATAAAAATCAGGAAACAATCGTTCGTTGGTCATCAGAATTCAGACTCGCTTACAGGGCAAAGGTGGAAATGAAGTAAAAGAGTATGGTTGTATGTAATAGAGTATTTACCACGAGGTCAGTTATTTCCAATTGTAGCGAAAGTGGACGGGTTATGGAACGATCTGCAATTAACAATTCTGCAACAATAATAATAATAAATAGTAATTGTGTCAGAACCGGTTATAGACACGATTAACAACTACTATAAACAGGATGAGGGGAGCGGGGGTGTTGGCTATCGTTAAAATTAAGGTTCTTAACGTGCGGAAGCTTAAAAAGTCGAATTTCAAGGCTTGGTTACAAAATACCCAAATAAATTGAATTACATATTATCTTTAACTTTCTCAAGTTCAACGCCGTTAAGATGTCAAAACATGATGACTTGATATTTAGTGAGTTAGGTAATTCCTCTCCTGACACTTCTGTGCGTAATATAAAATGGAAAAACAGTTAAAAGTAAAACCCATCACGGCAACCAAATTCGGGAGAAAACTGTTTCGACCGAAACAGCGTATTCGCGTATTCGAATATTTAGAATAGCGGTGATGATCAAGTGTCCTCTTTCCGGTTGAGTAACTGTCAATACGATAATTGAACTGGAATGATAATATGTGTAAGCAGCTCTATTGTCATTGTATTCCTTTCTCTGGTACTTCTTTTACCTCGGGCACTTGAGAAGAAGTTTCCTGGTAGTGTGGTGCTGTAAGAGCCCTTCCGGAGGAAGGGAAAAGTCAACGGGGAAATTGACGCAGTTTTGTACCGCAGTGATCAAAGCCATCATTCTTCTTTTCTTCAAGGGAAAGTGCCTTCACTAAATGCAAATACTCTTAAGAATATATTTACATCCCAAATTGTTCTTTCTAGCTACAATATTATTCAAGCAGGAGCGCTTGTACTGTTACAACACAACTTTGGGGACACATAACAGGCTTTCACTTCCCGCTTCCCTATCTGCCTACAAGCGCGTGGTAAAAATAGAAAAAAATGATATAAAAAGAAGTTCCTGTAGCGGAAAGCGACTGTTATTTAACGGACCGTTATATACACAACGGCTTCAAACTGGTGCTTTTACTACTGCCCTGATTTTGTTTCATTTAAAATAGAACCAGGAACTAGGCACACCAGGGGAGAAACCCCTCCCGTTCTAATGAACATGCATGGGTAGCTGCTTAAGTAGAACAGGAGAGGGGAAAAAACGTACAAGAAAACCTTGAGGCAGACCACCGCGACCGGAAAGTCGAGGAAGACTCCGGGATAAAAAAAAAGGAAGCTGGAATACGTGGAAAAGAAGAGAAAAAAAATTATGTCTGCCTGCCTGCCTGCATTTATTTTTATGCATGTCTGAGTTGTTCCATTTTTCCAACGTTTTTTTTTGTCTTCATTCGCGCGCGCTCTTGCGTTCCAGCTCTGTTTCTCCGCTAACTATCCCGTTAGTTGCTCGTGGCGACGTAAATATTCCAAGGGCATTTCCCGCCGTACCTCTCTAAATTATTCTAACAAGTAGCACGTCTATACCACACACCCGCCATTATTCTCTTCTGGTGAGTAAACATTTCCCCAACTCCGACACCACCACCACGATAGGAGAAGGTTACACAAAACGGGGGAAAGAGAAAGTACGACTCTTCTTGTTCTTTTTTCCTTTGTGGCTTTCTCTCTTGTCTTCTCCTCTTCTCTGTCCAGTCACAGCTCGATGAACGCGAATTAGAAAGTAAACGAGGTGCACACTTTGTGTAGAGAACAAAAAACCGAAATAACTACCTTTTTTGTTCTCTCAGAACACCACTGGGGAGGAGGGGCTCTCTCTTGTACGGAATTTACACTGCCACCTACGTGGATTGTGTAGCCCAAATGGAAAGAGAGGAGAGAGAGAGTGTGTGCGAGAGAGAGGAGCTTCTGCATTGTGTACACGTAGGTAGATGTGGGATAAAAGGGGGCGAGAACGACGTCGACGACGACGAGACAAGAAAAGGGAAAAAATTGTAATAAGAAGTCAGTGGGATAGAAATATATGCGTTTTGCTCCTGATGAAGACATTGATTATTGTTATTGGATCCCTCATAATATTTATGGACTTGTCTGCGTCTCCTCCCTTTTTCGGGCTTTCCCATTTTCTGGGACCTTCTGATGACACGGCCGGAGTAAGGGAAAGCTTCGCGAGAAAATATATGGGTTGCTGGTGAGGAGAGAGAGAAAGCGCACATCTGAACCTTTTGTTTTTGGGGATTAAAAGAAGCGGGAGTCTCTGGTCCGGATGGGTTCCACTCTGACAGAGAAGAAAATTTTGGTGGGGAAATTATGAAAATGACGATTGGGCGTAGAAAGGAGACACACGGACGTGTGGGTCTGTGTTTCATTAGCGCCGTGTCACCCGTAATGTGTGCGTGTATGAAGGGAGGAGGAAAATGGAGACAACAAAAATAATTTGTGTCGAAAGAATTACCCACGCTACTTTGTTTCCCGCGGGAAGACTTTTTTCGCGGTTGGGGACACACCAGTAAAGATATTTGGGTAATTTCAAGAGAGAACGAGAGAATGAGAGAGAGAGAGCCACAAATGGTTAACGAGGAGACGGGAGTATAAAACGGGGAAGGTGCTAATGACGCAAATGCGATCGCCAGCATTCCAGTTTATTTCGGAGGAAAAACAGAAATACGACGGCGAGTCAGAGTTCATTAAATTTACACGCGGGGAAGGGAGTTTTGACAAAGTGCCTACGTACTACCGGGGTAATGTGTGGGAATTTTAAAATCGTAATTTCAACCCGTTATGGTGGAAGAAGTATTCTTTGTCGAGTAATTCCGGGACTAATCATATCGGGACTGCCAGAGAGAAGCCACATGGTATTTGAGAGAGAGGGAAAAATGAAGTTATGTCGTTTGAGAAACACAACAGAAGAGGACATACTCTCCCGAAACTATTCCGATTAGTCGGGCTGCGTGTTGTAAAAAGTGTCGGGTGCTCTTCTTGCCTGTCATTTTGGCATTGAGTTAGCACCCGGAAAAATTTATGGGATCGCTAATCCAGTTAGCCTCAGCCAAGCCGGAAAATGGAAATTTTAGACTAATAATAACTCGCTTCTTCTTCGAGAAGCCATAACGCGGAAGTGGAGTTTCTTGGGGAGAGCGGGGCAGTTACGCTGGAGCACCCAACGGAAAATCCGTCGATGCACAACAGCAGCAGTAGTAGGAGTAGGAGTAGTAGTAGTAAGTAGCAGCAGCAACAGTTGCGGTGTTTGGCTAATACGAACGTATTATTGCATTAACTCGGCAATAAAGGAGCGAAACAGCGATGATGATAATGGTAATAACAGTAATAACGTTATTACGTGTTACTCGAGATTACAATGGGG
>JAHZNE010002313.1:0-10601 GCA_027744055.1 Callyntrura sp. NNG-2020
ATGTTCCTATGATTCTACTTACTTATCACATTCACATTGCTGTGTAACTTGCTGTACTTACAATAACTAGCTTAACTTATTAACATCACTCACTTGACTTGTATACAAATTAAGATGGAAATAGAATCCACCTGTTTGTTAATTTTATTGTTTTATCAAGGCTGTATCACTGTAACAATCTCTGCCAAGAAAAGTACGTTACAATTTTCCCATGTTAATGCTGTATTGTATACTTAATTGAAATTGAAATAATAAATTTCTTTACTTTGGAGAATTTGCTGTCCAGTGTGCTCTTTGCACGGAGGATCAAAAATTCAAAGACAAAGACGGTTTTTTGGCCAGGGACGGATGTTTCCAGGAGGATGTTATCAAACAGCAAACTCAGTGTGATGTTTGTTCCGTTGCAATAGGAGCAGCTGACACTGTTGAGGAAGCTAGGACAAAGGAGGACAATGAATTGGTTAATTTTAAAATGACGGAAGGCTGGATTCACTCCCGGGGCTGTGCTCCGGCTCAGGCCAAACCGAGCACGTGTGTAAGACAGGACGACATATTTTTCTGCTACTGCAATACGCCCTTCTGTAATATGCGTCCTCCGTATTGTGAGTGGATACGTGAGGCTGATAAAAATGTGCAGGAACCGAGTGGTTGTCTGGAATATGAGAGTGGTTAACAATGTGTCCGGATATACCAACAATGTACGCATTCTTTCTGAACCAAGGCATTTAAAAAAAGAATAAATTGTCAACATGTACAAACGACTCCAATACCAGTTAATGGATGATGGAATATTTTTTTTCATTTATCTCAAACGGAAATGGATATACTTTTTCTAGTTGGGAAAAACGCTTGGGCACAAAGTGAACATCTTTTGAAGTATTGAAAGTATATGGTATTTCTATAAACTTCAGTTGACATCATTAAATATTCGTGGTGGCTGTCAGGTTAAAATGGTAACTACTATTTGGTTTGCCAAAATGTATAGTTTGTTTTCCCTCATCAAGCAACAGACATACTTTAAAAATGTAAGTAAGTGTCGCACAATACGGAATTTTGTAAAAGCGATAAACAACTTAGCACTTCATAGGGATGATAACAGTTTGTCAAATGAATTTGATGGCGTAATAAAAAGAGGATATCAATTATGGAAAGACCAAAGACACAACGCAATTCTACTTTACGTGTGTATGGCCACAAAAATTTCACTTGAGACGCTGGGTTTTTCAAAGCGCAAACAAAATTAAAGCTCGAACTTCTTTGACATTTTGGAAATGTTTAATGCGGTTTTTAAAAGTTAACCCAAAACCATGGTAAAACAGCTTCATGTCAGTATACTACTACGGAAGTTTCTACAGTTTCAATGGCTTTGTTTTGTAATTTCATATGCACTATATTCTATAACTTTAAAATTTTCGAACATATCATAGTAACGTACACCAACATTGTTTTCCCTTGTATGGTAACTTCCTTCTTTGTAATTTTGCCATAAAAGCTCTCATACATACAACTTCGTTAGTTATTTTGAAATATAAAATATTGGCACTCATCGCTTCAAAAATTGAATCATTTGAAAAGGAAAAAATAGTTCTTTGCATTCGTAAAATTTGCCAAGTATACACTAGCTTTTAGCATAAACCCCTATACCGGAATTATATGCTACATACAACATACAACATACAACATAATAAATGGATGAGGAAACTGTCACTTTCTGCATATACCTTCTTTTTATAAATGCATGTCTCGTGACGATGAGTGAAATAACGACCTGTCTTGTTGTCATACAAACGTTGAAATGGATGGCTTAACCCTCATTTTCGTCAACGGCAAAAATAATTTAACTTTTCAAAAGGAAGGTTGTTTTTAAGCCTTACTCAAACTATGTGCCACCCGGTATTCGCTCTTTCTCTCACATAAGTTGAAACCTTCCGCTGGAGTCTACATAGAACTTGAAATTCCTCAATTGTTCGCAAAAATGCTGTCCGAAGATAGCTTGTTACCAGTTTTGCTCCAATATGTTAAATTTGCCAACCTTCTGCTTTGCATCCCCTTTAAATGGAAGCAAGAAACCCGCAAACTGGTGTACTTTTCCAAGCTGTCCAAAGTATATCGCTGTCACCAAATTTCTGACACCATGTTACTCATGTTTGCTTTCTTTCTCACTTTTCAAACCGCCTATTTATCCCTATACGCGGAAACAAAGAGGTACAACAGTTCTATGCGATTGCTGGATTTGTACATCGTTGTCTGTACCTACATAGGAGTCTGCATACGAACAACGTACAGGGACGAAACTGTTTTAGCTCCGCAATATTTCAACGCCGTGTCTCAACTTTCTCGTGCTTACAACGGTAATCCTTTATGGTCCGAACATATCGCATTTCGCTATTTTATTTCTGTTGTGTTAATCATTAGCGCTACTTTTATAAATGTTTTCAGCGGATTGGATAACTACCAACACGAATTTGGAGCAATCAGTGAAACGAACCTTGTCACTTTTGATTTGGTTGAACGAACCAGTTGGAATCATGTTCCTCTTTGGCGTTGGCTGGAAAGCGGCATGCAGACCCGTACATATGTTCTACTTCATGTTGGCCGAATGCGAACCAGAATCGACCCCAATATGGTCCTTGGTGTCCACCGACCTTAACTCGGGGATCCCGACGTTTGTAAAGTTAACGATTTTCCTGATAAATGGGTGGTGCTATTTAATGGTGGCAGCTTTACTATTTCTGTATTGGTGTGACATCACCGTAAATGCGATAACCATATACTCCTTTTTGAAGATATTCAGGAACAAGGCAAACCAGCCAGGTCTGCGGTTGCCGGCAGGTAAGCTCTACCGGGAAATACAATGCATGGCGCAACTTTACAACAACGACAGTCGAAAGACGATGCTCGTCCTGGCCATTTTATACGGTAGCACGTCTCAGATATTTGGGGCGACGATACTAATATATTCGAAAGTAACTGCGGAGAACGCACCGTTACTTATGGCGTTTGTGATCATTGTGCTGGATTCTGTGGGTCTGGTTGTGGTTATGATTGGGTTGCTGGGGTATGCCAACAACACGTCGGATTCTGCTCTGGTAAATTGTCGGCGAACGTTCTTAGCACAAAACAGAAGCAGGAGAAGTGGTGGAAGAAGTTTGTGAGGTCCTGTCGACCCATTCGAATCATGTTTGGATCGTACAATTTTGTGGAGCAAGTTACGCCCTTGAACGTGGAAAGTTTTGTGGTGGACAACATTGCATCGATGGTGTTGCTCATAAAATGAGGTGGTAATTGCAGCATTGGCCATTTTAAATGATACGCCATTATATCTTTAATTTTTTGGATATTACATTTCAAACTAGACACTTTTGAAACGTAGTTGAGTTAACAATATTGGGGTGAAGTGGTAATATTGGTTTTCACCCATTATATAGCTTGAAATAGGTATACATATTCAATTTTATAAAAATATACATTGCTTGAATCGACTTAGGGTTTGCTGTAAATATCCAATTCACTTTAAGTATTAACTTAACTTGCATTAGCATAATTACAATTCATTTTGAAACATTCAAGACCTACACCATCAATCATGTCTTGTACACGAACTATGAAATAAATAAACAGCAAAAAACAATTGCACGCTGAAACTAACCCTCCATTTGAAATGCAAAGTGTTGATATTTATTACGCATAAATACTGCCTACGTCAATGCCAAGGGCAGCGCAAATTTATTATTTTTTAAAGTTCTTTTTAGCAATGGTGCTCGTACATGCTATGCATTGGTGACAACTCAAAACTTGGGGACGGAGAAGAATAATAACACCTTTAGTGTCATCGTAAATGTGAAAAACTAGCAAGAATAGTGTTCCCTATAGCTACCTATATATAGACCTATTAACTATTCAATACAGTAGAAAATACAGACACTTCATATCACAACACGTGCCTTCCTTTGTGATCACAAGGGTTTTAAAGTTTTAAAGTCACAGTCAGTTATCCTAAGTGCACGATGAAAAACCAAAACTCTGCACACCGTCTTATTATCTCAGTCTTCAAAACGAAAATCCCAAATGTCCAAATCATCTTATATATCGTACCATTTTATATCGAAACGAATTTAAATTTGTGAAAAGTGGTCATTTAAGCACTTGAAATGAAGTAGAAAGCGTTCATTCAAACAAAATGATAGACAATACGCTCTGAGTGCATATTTTGGGAAGTTGTATTGACACTTGATGCAAGATGTTATTATCTACAAAAGCGCTTATGGTGAAACTTGTAATCATGTATTATGGATCATGCAACACATTTTGGCGAATAATAGGAGAAAATTGTAGTTTGGATACAGGCCCATTTTTTAATGTCTTTGACTTTCGATAGGTAATACAGGCTATTCGTTGCAGGCCAATGTATTATAATGATGGATAGTAGGGAAATTGCAATATCTGCGCTGTAGTAGTCGGATAAAAATTAATTTAAGTTCATTTTCACTTTCACAGATTTAAAAAAATACGATTTGGAAGTTATTTGACTACTACTACCGACTTAAACGACTACTGAGTGCTTGAGTGACAATTGGTTCTAACTTTCAAAATGATTTTTCAAAATAGCTATTTATTTTAATTAATTAAACCTATATGGTGCGTAATTATTTCTTGTGTATCACTGCTCCATTCTTCCAGTATACAAATTTGATTTCAGTCTCTCCACTTATCATGAGCTCGTTATGTCTCCCCACTAAATTAACAAAATGGATGATTAATGACAATACAGAAATCAATGAAGTATTCACCAGCGCCGTATCGTTGCGCCAAAAAAAGAACATAATTTATTTGAAATCTTTCCCGCCACAAATTTTAACACAATTATAAATAAAAATTCTATTCTAGACCAACCAATAATTAGCTGTTTCCGGGTAATCGTGATGTCGGTGCCCCTTTTCCATTTTCGTGGCCTTCACCGCCTTGCACGCATTAACCAGTCCATAACCGTAAACGTTATTCGGGTAATGGAGGTTGCAGTTGTCGCTGAGCACACAGTTGCACATTGCATTCGCATCCTTGGACCAATAATTATCCGGGGGTAAAGAACTCCCCAGCAAGTCAATTTTATCTGTAGCGGCGGTACTCGTCAACAATTTGTGGGCGAGTTTGTAGTTCCAACTAAGACGAGGACTGGCACACTTCATTAGCGCCACTACTCCCGCCACCTGGGCGGTAGCCGTGCTGGTACCGCTTATAAGGGAGTAGGAGCTGTCGCTAGAACTGTCCGAGGAATTAACGTTATCACCGGGCGCAGTGATGTCCGGTTTTACCAGGGAACACACCGTTTTCGTGGAGTGGTCCAGACCGCACGTGTTTTTCTCACAGGTGCCCGCCGCGGTAGTGCTCTTAGTCAAGGGACGTTTACTGAGTTCCGGGCCCAGGGAAGAATACCAAGTGACCGTGGCAGTTTCGTCTACAGCGCCCACCCCCAAACTGATGTCGTATGTTGCAGGTGGATTGACGGTATTGCAGGTAGGGCCGGTATCTCCCACGGGAAAGGGGGAAATGATCCCGAGGGAATTCCAGAGTTCTACCAGGGGATAGTAGAAATCATACGAGCTATCCAAGAGGTCCGACGGAAGTAGATACCAGCCATTGGCAATCTACCAAGTCATGTGATCATTTCAATCAAGGTAAACTTTTCTACTACAAATTTTCTAATAAAAATTTTCTATCAAATTTCTTACAATATCCGGTCGTTTGGCGCAGTTCTTGGTGACTTTATTGACGGTCGTGTCGTCACACTTCCAAGGGCATGCCAAGTATTGCCCACACAACTTGACGGAGGCTTCCGAACAGTTGCCGGAAGTGCATCCCCTGCACATCATCCACGAAGCCTTTGGCGCGGCACCAACAGTGGCTCCAACGGCAATACCAACTGAAAGCGTGCCGTAGCCGTCGTCATCCCTGGGAGTACAGTTCCCTGTGGGGCTGGCACCATCGAAAAAGCCGAACGGCATTCCAATCCAGTTTTTCTTGATTTCTTGGTGGGTTACCCGAGCTCCTGACTAAAAAATAGAAAAGTGGCGCTGTGAGAGAGGCGCGGTAAATCTCAAGATTTAAATTTGGCGGAGGAACTTACATCAATAAATCCGACGGTGACCCCTTCCCCCAAACAAGTGATGTCCAAACATCGCGCTTTTGACAGGACCAAGTTCCACGACGTCGGACTATTCGGGGTTGGGGCTGGACGCTCTTTTGTGGACACGGCGGGAGGGGTCAGGGAAAATATGGCGGGGGACCGGACACTTTTGACTGCGGGAATTTCCGCGATTTTCTGAATGTCTCCCCAAGACGCCCGCGGGATATACACCTCCTTGCTGGCCCACAAGCTCTCGTAGGGCAGACCTCTCTCGTGGAGGACCGTCAGCACCGGGTCCATCTCTTTGGTCATTTCCACTTGTAAACTGTGCATTAACTCCGTCACTCTGTCAGAGTGTCGTTCCTCCGGATCGTGGGCCTTTGAATGGAGCTCATGGAAAATACTCTTGACCTCGGGGTGCACACCGAACACGGACTTCCCTTGTGTCGCCTCTGCGTCGTCGCGCAGTGATACAATGACGGCAGCAAAAACGGGGTTCTCCTTCGACACATGCTCTGCTGTAAATTTATTTTTCAGAGCGGCGCTAATTTTTCTTGTGTTGTCAGTGCCTGTTGTACCCGTTGCCCGGACCTTCATGGATATACAGACAATCAGGAAGAACATAAGGCCCATTCTGGTCGCAGTTGGACCCCTGTGTAAACTTCCTCCAACCATTTTTAAACTTGGCGAATTTTAACCTTCAAATCCTCCGGAAATTTTCAAAATGACGCGGAAATGCAACTGAAGATTTATACTCGCTCACTCAACCGTCCCCAAAATCACGTTCATCTGATGATGCTCAGAGTCACACAACTAAAGTAAAATTGGGTATCTTTATAAAAAGTAAAGCACTACATAATTTTATACACACTCTTGGCTGTGTCGTAGAGTCCAACCTGACCGTATGCAGGGGTTCTCCCCCAAGGCACCATAAATGTAATCGTAATGACGACAACTGTACTCAAATGCCCAAGCTGCTAGTAGTACTTGTATAAAAGAAGGTTAATGCTAAGTTAGGGTACACACTTTAAAAAGGCGCAGAAAATGTTATAAAGGGTTGTAAGGTAAATCATGTTCCATTTTCCTTTGTTTAACATCATAGCACTTTTGTTTAGAAAACGGGTTGTGCTTTAGGTACTTTATTGTTCACCGTCTGCTCAACTTCCGACCTTCCTGTTTTAAAATAATCAACGGAATAAAATACATACGCTGGGCTTAGCTTGTTACACGTTAAAGAAGGAAGGTACCTGAAACTGTGCAGGAAAGGGAGATGCTTCTTCGAGTACCCGTTGTCAGTGGGGGGCTTCGCCACTGTCAACTGTAATAATTTAAATATTTCCTTTTCTCCTTGTTGAGTTAAATTTTATCGGCGAAGCCGGTATGCATATAGATTGAAAAAAAAATATTAAAGAGAGGTTCTCACAATCTGGCCATTGTATAGCCAACTAAATGATTAAAATATTTTAAGTCGCGGAGTCTCATAGTAAATCGAAGAATGGGACTTAACTTACATTTCCCACAACTTTTCTTGAAACTAACAAGGCGAAGTTGCATTTCAGTGGCCACTATAACAGGTTGAAAAACACATTTTACTTAGGTACCCAAAAAGAATTTACTTTCCTGGTCGCTCTGCAGCCAAAAAATATTAACGTGTACTAGTAACCCGCCGTCAAATTGAGGGCAGCTAATGTTGTGAAAAAGGAAGAAAAATTCCTTTTCACTTTTGGTTTGATCGACACCACACCAATGGTTCAGTAAACACTCGAAGTGCACATTTACTCAATACCGTTGCCAAAATACACCTAAATTTTCAAAGTTCGACCTACAACGCAATTAACAATTCCAATTTGAATAATTCTTTACTGGTGATCTCAATGTTTACAAAATCTATATTATCAATCAATAACGCACTTTGGACAAACATAATACGGTAAAGGTTGCTAGCTCTTCAATCGTATTACCTGCTCATGAATTTTAAATTAGAGTTTCATATGACTTATGACTTTTGGAAATATACATCCAATGTAATTGGAAGGAAAAGCGTTTTATATAGAATTTTTCACTCTGTAGTAGATGCAACTAATTTCAGTTCATCGATTTAAAAACCGTGTAAATCTAAATGCTGTATATTTTACCCGGCTTAAACTACCAACTGCAGGAAAATTTAACACCTTAACGTTTTCTTACAACAAGCATTTCTTCCTCATTCTCTCCATGTAAAAAACCGTGTAAATCTAAATGCTGTATATTTTACCCGGCTTAAACTACCAACTGCAGGAAAATTTAACACCTTAACGTTTTCTTACAACAAGCATTTCTTCCTCATTCTCTCAATGTATCACAATCTCTGCTCAGCTTCAGTTAGTGACAATGCCCATTGAATAAATGGCAGATTAAAAAGTATAAAAAATAGTGCTTTTCATGTAGGTACCTAAAAGGAAAAATTCAATTGCATCATCCATGTTCCCACACATTTGTACGTTCATCCATGAAAATGTTGTCTCTATTAGAATAGGTAAGGCTAATGCGGCACGTGTAATTTCTTCTGATTTTTCTTTTCTACTTTTTTGAAGATGGTAGAGACCCAGTCCCAATTGTCCCTTCCCAAACACCCAATATCTACAAGAAAAACGGAATATATTATACCCACCCCTATCCAATAGCACGTTACCATACAACACAGTCTTAATACATTTAAAAAAAAACTTACCATAGCTTTGTTTTATATAAATAAGCCACATCGACGCCTACGTGTAAGCCGTAAGCTTTAGTTAAATCCGTCCGTTATAAAATTTCAAGACCACGTGGCATTGTAAATAATCACTTTTGGCTATGTAGCAAGTTACTTCAATATGATTTTGGATCACTATTAAGTACCCGTCTAAAAAGTTGGGACTGAGGATTAAGCCGAAGTAATAGGAAGGTGGTAACTCAAAAAAGTACCCAAAAGATTTTCACGCAGTTGATGGCTGAGAGCTGCGATGATTTCAACCCTTCAGTCCTTTTTTTTACTAACCCATAAGTGGGATCCACAAAAAAGTACCTAATAGCATATTTTACATGGGTTCAAATGGGTGTGTGGCAAGTTGTTCAAACATTGCCCTATATTAAATCAAGAGAAGAAGAAGGAAGTTTAACTTGAACAAAAGTACAGGAATGTACCTGTGGCATTTAAGAATATTTTCTCTTGTTGGAATTGTAGTTAAGAATTGTGAGTTATCTTTTATATAGTATACAGCATAGGAATATAAAGTAAAAGATATCGGCGTCCAAGAGCACATTTTCAATCCACCAGTTGTCAGTACATCAGCTCACATTATTTGAGGAAATGGCGCAGAAATTTGGCTTGTTTTCAATTTCCTTAGGATTGTTCTTCCTCCTGGAAATAGTAAGTGTACTTGGTAGTAGTCCGGAAGTAAATAAAAATCAGGCCAAAATTAGTGCCGACATCCGTGAGATATTTAACCGAGAAACAGACCCACTGGGAAAAGCCTCTCCCGTTGAAGTAATTGTGGAGCTCGACTGTTTTACCAAAAATGGGAGAGCAAAGTCCATCGACAATGCCAATTTCAACATTCGGAGCCTCGTGGGGAAAATGCGAGAGAAGGCGCGAAATCCGAAGGAAAGCCGGTCCCGGGATATGACCCGACTGGCGAACGAGCTCCAGGAGGAAATGACGAAGGAGTTGCGTCCAGTGGTGAATGTACTAGACCAGTGGGGAATACCTTACGAGAGTTTGTGGTCAGCGGGATACGTCCACATCCCCGAGGCAACGCGGGAGGTGGTCGAGAAAATTGCGGAGATTGACGAGGTGGTCCGGGTGCGTCTTCCGTTTAACATCCCCCGTCCAAAACCTCCCAGCAACTTTCCCCCCAACATTGGGAAGAAGGATACCACCTGGAATCTGAAACAAATGAACGCCCGCTGTTCGGAAATCACCTGCTTGGGAGAAGGCATGACTGTCGGCATCATTGATGTAAGTGACCGTTACCCTTGCACACTCGTTGGTCTCTAGGACAATTATTTTAAACTGGCGATATTTTTTTTCAGACGGGCGCTCGCACAACCCACGAGGAGATCCGCCACAACTGGATGGGAATGCCGTACGGGTTTTATGATGGTGGCAGCCCCATAGCCAACTGTACCCCGCGGGATGAGGCTTACCACGGCACCTTCTGCACGGGCCTAGCCGTTGGGGCCAATGTGGGGGTCGCTCCAAAGGCTAAATGGTTGGTGTGTGCGGCCGGGGATGATTATTATACTGACGCGGCCCTTCTAAAATGCGGACAGTTTATGTTTTGCCCGTGGAAGTGCAACGACACGACGGCTACAAAAGTTACCAAGGACTGCTCCAAGCGGCCCGATGTGGTGAGTAAATGTATAGATAGGATGTATTAAAATATTTTAATGTGTGTGCTACAACGGTTCTTTTGCGTTTTTTAGATCAACAATAGCTGGGGTACTTCCACAATCACGG
>JAHZNE010002315.1:0-11337 GCA_027744055.1 Callyntrura sp. NNG-2020
AAATTTTAATGCCAGTACTCATCTTTGAAATTAACTTCGAAAATTTGGGGGGGACATTCAAAAATCTGGGGGGTACATTAAATATCAGGGGGGGACAATGTACCCCCCTGTCCCCTAGGTTGTTGCGGCCATGGTGTGGAGCAATGTGCTGTGAGAGTTGCAATGCAATTTTGGTAGGTGGTTCTATATGGACTTTACAGCTGTAAAATTGTTACATTCCAAAAATATCTCATAATTAATATGCAAATGAGATATATGGGATATGTCCATGCACGGAAAGAAAGCCAATCGGTCGGTGTATTAAATGCACTAGATACCTTGACAAGTCGACAAGAGCAATTGCTACAATGCCATCAATCAGTTTGTAAAGGTGTATCTATATGACTTTACAGAGTGTATAAGCATATACAACTTGCAAAACAGTTAAGACACAGACCCAGTTAAGTGTAACGTAATATGTGCCACTGAATTTTCAAATGAAGCAGTAATAATTAGTCAATCAAGTAGCAAAACAGTGCACTGCTCACTACTCCCATTTACCCCGTTGAATTGTCTACTCGTTTAACATAACATTCGTAGCACTCATAATAATTAATCAGTCGTTCTTAAGTAAACAAGAAAGCCAACAGCCACTATCCTAAGGGTAGGCTAATAAACCTTTCAATTTTTATCTGATCAAATATCAGTCGGTCAGGTTTTTTGTGCCTAACAATGAAGATGTTGCGACACTTTGTCGGTGGCGGCCACAACTGACGAAGATGCGCTCATAAATACGCATTTTTACGTCAATGATATTAATTATACTAAAATAAAATTAGACGAGACATCGCTCCATCCATTATTGAAAATGGGGTAGCCGCAATAAATTAAATATTTTTCCTTTTTTAATCAAACAAACGTTGTGACATGACAAGGCAAGGCCACATTTTTTCCATACAACCCATCTAGCCAGCCGTATCAACTATTTCTCTCTCAAGAAATACTCTGCACAATCAATCCAAATAACTTATTATGCAACTCGGCTTCTTTTACTCAGCTGCAGAACTGGAAAATAAAAATGGACTCGTAGAATAATCAGAAGGCAGATGATGCCTACGTACCGTCCAATAAAAATGAACATGATACCCCATAAATTATACAATTCGTTTTTAGTTGTCGCCAAAACAATGACCACATGTTCAAGAGGGTCTCCTCCTCCAATCCTGACATTCCTTCAGTTGTCAATCAGGCCATTTAAATAGCTCCCCACAAAAAGGAAATTAACGAGAGCATACGCCGCACATTCTCTCCTCAATCCACTTTATTTTTACACCACCTATTTTGCATTTCTCGCATATTAAGCAAGTGGCCAGCATCCCATTAAAGGTACGCAGCCGAACACGTGAAATTGCCTAACGACCACGGTTGTCGTTAACAGAAAGGTAAAAAACAAATTGATACGTCTACGCACGTCTTATTATTATGCGCTGCACCCTATGCGCGCACCAATGAACCCATAAACATCCCGTCGTCGTTATGACTATTGCTGTACTGCAACGTGAAGGTCTCAATTAAAATATTCAGATGATGATAGTCTTCAAAATTTCTTGCTAATTACCAAAGTGTGAACTGATTACAACGGTGAACCAGTTCAACTAAAAATACCAATTGCAATTATATTGCACATCAAAATAGCATTTCTCTCTTATTTTTCTCTCCTCTAACGCCACCACCACCAAGGCGTATTATATACGGTGCGGTGGCGGTGTGGGGACGATAATGCTCTGATAGCTTTCAATTATAAATTATAATATAATATTGGTAAAATACGTGTATATGCCTTTGTAAAAACCCTAAAGAAAAAAACTTGTTCATTAACTTGACTTTGAATGGCGTTTTATATGCGATACGCCGCACACGTTATGAAAGTGACTTTGATTTTGTAAAAATTTAAAGGTGGAGACGTGCCTACGTATGTTTTAATAAACTCACATGCGTTGGAAGGGCCATGTTGTTTTGTAATGGGAAAAATTAACGAGATCATTGTTGGATTTGACACACACTCTGACCATCATCTCGTCATTTATATTGACAAGTCTATTATTTTTGTGCATGGGACAGAGAGAGAGAGAGAGAAAAGTGTAAAGTGATATTGTAATATACTGATTATATATTATTGTAGAGATTTAATATGCCTATAAGAATGCTACACACCGCTAATTTTTTTGTTAAAATAGTAGTGCAAATGCTTATCAATAAATGTTTAACAACTTAAGTATCCAAAAGTGCAGAGTGGAGTAGGCGATAAACGATACTACAATTTTTTTTAGCTGGCCGTAATTATTTTAGAATGTTGATCGCTCTGCTGTTTGTATAAAAAGTAACTGGACCAAAATGTGTGCATGTCATTTTTTCTTTTATACTCGTGTCAACAAGAGCATCATTTTCTGGGAGGCAGCATCTGCATCATCTTCAGACAATTACAAAAATGAAATCCGTAAGGAGACGAAAAAAATAAATTTCAGTTTTCCCGCGGATATAAGTGAGAGTGATTCATGTATGGAAGAATAATTTTTATGTTTTTGTAGTTTTCAGTTATTGTGCTGGTCGCTACGGTAGCTTCGGCGTACGGCGGCGGATTGGCTACAGCCGTAAGTTGAAAGAGTTGAAAAGTGTTATTATTTTTCGAGGGACGAAAAAAGTGATGTTTTCCATATATTTACTAAACGCGTTTTCCTCATGGATTTTACAGTATGGACCTCCTGCGTTGGCCATCGCCCCAGCCGCTGGACGCTTAATCCAGCGAGTGTCCTACACTCCACCAGTACTCTCCACCCCAGTGGCTCAACAAGTAAGTTTAATGGAAAATTTAAAATATAAAATTATTAAAGCACTTGTCACTCAACCTTGAAAATGTTAAGGGATTGATTTTGGCCGAATCTGTTTCTTTCAATAATTGTATTGTAATAATGTGTTCAATACAGATAATAGCACAGCCCCAGATTATTGCTCAACCACAAGTAGCCTTTGCTCAACCCCAAGTGGCCTTTGCTCAACCCGTAAGTATAGTTTTTTTTTAATTTTCATAAAAGCGTATTTAATTTTTAACCCACTTGTTCAGGGTGAAAGTGAAATTACAATGGTTGTATATTATCTATATGAATGTAGGTTGTCCAGCAGTTTGCAGTTCCCCAAGTTACCAGAGTTGTCGCGCAACCCCAGATTGCCTTCGCGCAACAACAAGTGATTGCTCAACCGGTAAGATATTTTAATGCACTCGTACTAATACGTCCATGCCGAACATTTGTACTAGAAATTTAAAAATTATAGGTTGTACAGCAAGTTGCAGTTCCACAGCAATTTGCCGTCCCACAACAAATTGCCATTCCACAGCAAATTGCAGTTCCCCAACAAATTGCCGTACCCCAGCAAATCGCCATTCCCCAACAATTTGCCGTACCCCAACAAGTCGCCATTCCACAACAAATTGCCATTCCTCAGCAAATCGCGGTTCCACAGCAAATTGCCATCCCACAACAATTCGCGGTTCCACAAGTAACTAGAGTTATCGCTCAACCCCAAGTGGCAATTGCACAACCCGTAAGTTTATAATTTCTCTTTAAAAACTATGCTCATCAATCTTTCAACCAACATTTCATTCCAAAGAAGTTCATTCAACCCCATTATGATATTTATGCCAGGTGGTTCAACAATTTGCTGTTCCCCAAGTTACCAGAGTTATCGCTCAGCCACAAGCCGTTGTACAACAGGTTCTAAAATTATAAACGACTATTTAATCTAAATGTGCCAAATGAATTAATTTGCATAGTAACTGTTTTGCTCATCTACTTTTTATTGTTCATCAGGTTGCCCTTCCACAGCAAGTTCTAGCACAACCTATTGCACATGCAGTTGCTGCCCCAGCCCAGGTACTACTTCAAAATTGATATCCTATTGTATGTAAATTGGGCATTAACTTGGGACCAATCAAGTTATAATTTTTTTTACGTCTTTCACAGTTTGGTCCTGCTGCAACGGCCTTCGCTACAGCTGGTGGATATATCCGCAAGAAGTAAAGTATGGAACATTAGTGTAGTTATTGTGTGATAAGTCCAGAACATAGGGTTTGTGAGGAGGATTTTTCTCCTATTTAGTCGTCTTAATTTATTATATTTGTAACAAAAACTATTGTTGATTCTCTGTACCATTTACTTATGCCATATCCGCACAGTGGCAATATAATTTTTAAAATAAATTTTGTGAGTAATATATTCCTTCATAAATATGAAATAAAGAAAATTTTAAAATAAACCGACACATCTCGTGAAAGATGCTAAAAGTTGCACCTGCATGACGTTGGTCTGCATCTGCAACGATAATATCAGGAAACTCTGTAACAACAGTAAAGGGAAATGAATACAAATTATTGTAAATGGATGAGCAAAGATTTGTGCAAAAACGTCCTTCTTTCTTGTGCAAAAATAATGTTCTAAACTCCTCTTTACAAATACGATTGCAGTTACCAAATGTATGAGCATAATCAAATTTTTATCGATACTCATTGAGCATTGGGGAAGTTGTCAATAAGAACCTATAATTAGGAATGGTAATTCGGCAACAAAACCAAAGAATGGTCCACTGGGAAATGCATAAGCTATGAAGAAATGAGTTTGATCAAATTCGTCCCACTTAACTCAGACTGCTCTTACTTTAACCCCCACTTTTTCTTTTGCAGAAATTTTAGGGTATTTGAATTATGTGCATCGTATTAAAATGTGCCTTAAAATACGCCATAGCATATTATTGGGTACTGCAAATTTTGTTTTATTGCAATAATAAGAAGATTGCAAATCTTACAAATGGGAAAGTGGAGATTAGATTAGGAGCTCAATACACAGGCTGTTACACAAATTAGTGTCCCCAAGTATAGACTAAAACATTATGAAATTTTTACCAGACAATTTGTTACAATATTGGTAGCTGTTGCTACATTGACATGCTAGGTCCTTATTTACAAATTGTTTTTTTAATGGCAAATTTCATATCCACCATAGTAACAATTACCATCTGTATCAGCGTAACGAAGTATCTGGGAAGAATTCCATTGTTTCTACTCCGTTCCGAAATCAGAGCGTTAATGTATGCTTGGCGACACAAAGTTATGTACCAGCAAATGAAATAATGAAAGCTTTCTTTTAATGAAAACAATACGCAGTTCTACGGTGGTAAGTTTATCTATGTGTAAAACACTTTTGTATTCTAGTAAAAACAGAGTCACAATAATACAATAGTTTAACAATCACAAAAATAACATCCTTAAAGTTACTATAAAATCAAATGATCATATCATATTCTCAGTTTACTACGCTAAATAATACTATTGTATGTACTAATAATACTGATTGTTGCATAATGTTGGTAAGTTACAACATGCTACAAACATTATGTTGGAGGTTCTTGTTCCATGACAGATTTCATCAACATTTCTAAATTCTTTTGTGTAGTGCTGGAATGTGGCTCAATTTTGAGAGCATGTTGATATGCTCTGATAGCTTGTTCCTTTTTACCCCATCGGTGATAGAGTACGCCTGGAAAGCAATTAAGGGTTTTCTTTAAAACTGCACACAATATACACAAATAAAATTTTGCTGTTGTCTTCTCTTTAAAAAAATATTATTACCCAAGTTTGAAAAGTATTTTGGAGGGACTGCTTTATTCTCGTGCAGCCGTAACTTGATAGCCGTTTCAAAACTGGCTTTAGCCCATTCAAACTCGCCCAGTTTACCCAAGATGTTGCCAAGAATAAAATGAAGTGTATCCTCTGTGCGTAAGTATTTTAGTGCCACGGTCGCTGTTGCCTTGGCTTCTTCCAGCTCACCGTTATGTTCTTGGAGTATCACAGAGTTTATCCACGCTTGGGAATGCGCAGGCTTTATGGCCACCGCTCGTTGCCAAGCATTTAGAGCATCTTCTTTGTTTCCCATGTCCAAGTACAAATTCCCCAAGTTGTATTCGCAGTCAGCGTAGTTCTTTCGAAACTTCAGAGCATTTTCATAACAGATCATTGCAGCCGTATGGTTTCTGGCACTGAGCACTATTCCAAGATTCATCCAGGCAGCAGCAAAGTCGGATCTGAGTTAAACATACTCTTGTCAGATTCCCGTACACAACAAGGCAATTGCCATTGTCTAAAATAACTTACTTTATTGTCACCGCTCTATCAAGCCACCTCTCGGCTTCTTCTAGTCGTCCATTAACCCGCAGCAAATTTCCCAAGTTGTTCATTGCCTGATAATAGTCCGAACGAAGAGATATGGCTTTTCTGTAGTAACGTTCTGCTGTAACGTGGTCACTGATATCACCGTACATAGTTCCAAGGTTGTAATGAACTTTGGCGTTATTGGGACAAACCTGATTACGGGACAATTACACAGATAATTTAAACATTTGCATGATTCCATTCACTGTACACATTGGTAGAGTATCTGACAAGTAAACACATTTATGTGGTGCGACTTACATGCAACGCTGAAACAAACAAGCTACCTTGGTTGCCCCAATCCATTGACCTTTGCACTGATCTCATGTAAAACAACCCCACCACAAAACTGAGTATTCTTGGTTGATCCGTTCGATGAAGAACATAAGCAAGGAAGAGGCAGTAACCTATGGAGGACAGGTATAGATTTCTTTCGGCAAGTACAAAACCCACAGTGAAAAGCAGATTGGAGGATGGTAGAAATGTTGACCCGAATATTAGAGCCGAGATCGCAACCAGTCTGAAAGTTAAAAGAAGGACAGGTATAGATTTCTTTCGGCAAGTACAAAACCCACAGTGAAAAGCAGATTGGAGGATGGTAGAAATGTTGACCCGAATATTAGAGCCGAGATCGCAACCAGTCTAAAAGTTAAAAGGATCGCATTGTAACATATTCGATTGTTAAATGCACCAATTCATTACTTCCTGTAATACTAACCTATTTTTCCACGCTAGATAAGCGAGACGGAAACAAATGCAAACAAATATGGCCACAAATAAAAGTCGAACATCCCACCAGTTTTCAATTAGTTAAAAGAAGGACCACGTTTAACAACCAAATGTAAACAATATTCACGACCTGCAGTGCATCACAAAGAAATAGTTCTTTATTACACTCAAGTTAGTAATGCATTGGATTGGATTGGAAAAATTGAGCTTGTCCCGCTTACTCTGGAAAAAAACGTTGCCGCAAAAGCAGGAGGATTATCGTACGGCTGAAACACTGGAGCTCCATCCTGCAGCCAGAGTCGCCACAAAACAAAACTTGAAGCTGCGGCCAGCATTAAAATATACTGAGGAATAAATGTTTTTCCTCTACCAACAAGGATGTTGTTGGTTTTGCGAACGTAGAGATCAAGAACTATAACAAGAACCTGAAACATGTTAAAATGTACGTCAATTTTGGGCGGAATCTATATCAATCTATTTTTAAATAAAAATCGTTCGATTAAATACTAACCGGCAAAACAATTGCTGTTTCTTTAAACAATGCCCCAAACATAGAACACAAGGATATCCACACGGCTCCTTTGTAACCTCCAATGAGCCCACTCTGCATAATAGCATGTTTCTTACCAGCATTGGTAACACAGCAGAAAGCAAAGAGAAACACAAAAGCTGCTAACAGGTCCGCACGACCTACAACGGCGCCTAGAGGTTCCACATGGACAGGATGTACAGAAAAGAGTAACGCTCCCCAAAACGCCAGGCGACGACACTTGCCGCAAGGAGCGCTGTAGCCAATTTGCTTTCTGTAACTGAAACTGATGATTGGCTCCGACGACGAGATTCGATGCTGAATACATTTGTTTAAAAATATGAAGACGAGCACGCAATTTAGCCCGTGCAGCAGCAAGTCGAACAGGTGAAAAGGAAAAGGGTTTCGACCCCAGAAATGGTAATCCAACCTGTAATAGATTCACCATAAAAGTTGGTTATTTACTCTTACTCTTCCACCTTATCAGTGTAAATAATCATCTTTTGAGCTTCTTCCGCAAAATATCTTGTTTATATTTTCACCAACCTGTACGATAATGTCGTTAGAGGTCTATAGCTTTTATGGGATAACTTGTGTGTTACGTCGACTCCTACAGTATAGTAGATATTTAAAAAAAAATTAAACAATTTTCCACGATTTATAGTAAACACTCCTTTAATTGTCGAACTTACCCCAAAAATCATGCTTGAAAACTTTAACAATCTGATCCCATTCTCTTCCTCCTTTTCTCCTCAGCGCCACGCTGGTGACATCCGTATTTTTCACAATCGCTTCCCCATCATCAAACACAAAATCTCCCCAAAGGGTGGGCAAAATGGAGGTCGTTCCCAGAATAAAAATTATTGGCACCAGCTTTCGTTTGGCCTGATAATGTTTGTACTTCTCGTCCTCCAACTCACTTTTCCTCTGTAAACTACTCTTGCCCATGTTTGTAGTCGCCAATTAGCCACATTTAAGGCTCCCTCAAATTTATACCTTGCTCATATCCGTACGTACACTGCCTGGAGCTGCCATTTACAGCAGAGAGTAATTCAACCTAGATAAATCTTTACCTACAAATGCATTCATTGTCGTTATTACACGGTTTGAGAAAATAAACGTGGAAATTAAAGTCTATAAAAATGCGCTACAAAATTATCTCTTTGCAATCCACTTGAGTTGCATTGTTTACTGGTTTACAGCACAGCAACACACACTTACTTCTCCAAAAAAAATTGACTCCAGAGACAGAAATCAATATCTCGGATAATATGTACTTCGTAAATTTCCGAATGAACAGATGAGAGCTCTTCCGAATGTTTTCTTTTCCCCTACTACCTACGCAGATCTGTCAAAAAGTTCTCCCAACAATTGAAGTGGCTATAGGGTTACCTATATATACACAACACAAGCGTTTGTGTACTACTTGTGTATTACACCAGAGCAGAGAGCGAGTGTAAGGTAGATGCCGCACATGAGCGAATGAAAAATTGAGAAGGCTTTGTTTGTTGCATGTTGCGTTGCAAGAAAATGCAATGAATGCTGGCTGCATTGATAAGATTCCTCTTGTCTCTTGTGACTGTGACGAAAGTTGCCCGTCTACCATTTTATTGCAATGCAACACAGAAAACACATTTACACTCTGCACACAACACATTGAACTGCAGAAAATGATAAAGGTCACACAAAGTAGCTTATTAGTAGAACACTGTGCAAGAATATGAAGTTCTTTGCTTTATCGAAATTTAATCGCACTGTGCCAATGTACAGGCACAAGCACAACTTGTATAAAGTAAAGTATTGTGTAAATAGTAGTTTTTATGGTATGCTGTAAAAGCGTTATTGCTTCGAGTTCACACTATTAATTTAGTCATTGCCATTGTCTTATGTAATGTGATCCTGGGTGTGCTTACAAATTGCAAATAGAAAAAATGCTTATAAATCCCTAAAAATAGACACAGAAAAAAACAACAAATTTTCTCCACATTGTCACTAGCTTGCAGAAACTAATTGATATTGCATTGGTTACAGGCAGCGGAGATAAATATTGTGTACGCACTCCACACCACATACTATGTGCATGCGTTATAATTGATTTTTTGTGCAAATGGTACTACTTTTAAGCGATTTGAAGGACGAAGTCCTTTCGACCGTTTTTTACAGTTCCATTTTTATAAAGATGTCATAGCTTAGAAGCTCGCTAGTTGCTGGATTCTATCGTAATGTCGGATAAACTCGCCCATGGCTACAAAAATGTCGTACATTTTAAATGGAATGGAGCCATGGAGCTTTCTTCCGTAAGGAAGCAATTTCTCTCAGCATACGGCAGAAAGTTTCAATATTTAATGATTGTATAGAACATCGTAAATTGAATTGTCGAGGCGCGGACGGCCGGTGGGGGGTGTACAGACAAGCAAACCCTTTTAAACGTGTCTGATTTAAATACACTCTTAGTAAAATAAATACTTTGATAAAAATGCGTCGAAATGTAAATGGTACTTTGTGATGTGATATTCGTGATAATTCACCGTTTATTTCAATTTTTCCTATGTGTAAAAAGAATCCGACAAAACCATGTACATTATCTATCTCGTCACGAACATGAATCATATACACAACAGGATCCACCCATTCTATTCATGGCTTATTTTTTACACAGTTTAAAACATTTCTCTGAAGGGTACAACTACAATTTTCTTCTTCTTTGCCCTGTAATATTCTTTCCGTTTCTTACCACTTACGGGGCTCATTAACTATGTATTACGTCGGCTTTTTTGGTTTATGTGCATAAAGCAGATATAGTTGCACTTGAGCTGCTTTACTTCATATTCTTTGATTCAGACGAGAATAAAAACAGCATATTTTTGTAGAGTGGTTTTTCCTGTAATTATCTTCATGTGCTGCTGCCGTGATGATGTTGATGACGATGATGTTTTCATCCGCGTCTCTGAAACAAAATAGCCCTTTATATGGTATTATAAAATTGCTGTATACAAGCAACAGCAACAATCAACTTGTCTTCATCCTCCACTATGACTTACACTGAATACGAAACAGGTAGTATAAATATTTCGGTAAAGCTGATTAGGACTCCATCTCAAAAAGACGCCAAGAAAAAATTGTCTCGTTTTAATGACTTCTTTTGAGTTTATTTTGCTATTGCTTAATACTGAAGAAGTTAAAAGACGGTACAGAGGAATTTTGCTTTTTGGAGGCGTTTCGCAAAGCAGATATATTTACAATATCTTATAGTCATGAAAAATTGAAAATATATTGCGCTTCAATGTTGTTTTGTGGGTCAGTTTGATAGTTTTCCACCTTACAAGCACGACCAAATACTACCAATTGTTTGTATTGTAGCTGATGGAGTAACACTTAAACATATCTGTGCCATCCATTACACCAAATAGCAAATGTAAAAGGAGCAACATTTTTCATTCAACTATTTTTTAATTAAAATTACATTGTTGTTTTAAAGCACATGTTTGTTCGTTGAAACCGCGTAGACGTAACGTTTTATTACAACACAAAGGATTTTTTCAATATAGGTAGATGATGGTAAAACTTGTAAATTACAAGTTGTAAATATGAATTTATTAACAGCGCAGTAATTTGAACTATGAAGAAGCATCTGACTATAACATGACCTATAAATTAAAGCGATACACGAAAACGCCTAAACCAGTGAATCTAATTAAGTTTACAGCTTTATTGCAGGCTTTCCGGGACATTTTAGTAAAATAATGATAAAAAAATATATGACTGACGAGGAGGGTTCAGGGACCTTCCCTCCTGGATCTCTACGATTTGGCACTTTTACTGGGTAATCGAATGCGTAGAA
>JAHZNE010002316.1:0-18358 GCA_027744055.1 Callyntrura sp. NNG-2020
CCCCTTGCGGTAGAAAATTGGAACTAATTCTTTTACTTTAAATTTAGCTCCAATTCGGAGGGATGGTCGTATGGTTATAAGCTTTGCTGGCTTTTATTTATTGTATTGCTTTAGCTATTGCAATTTACAAGTGACCAAGTGCCGCTTCATGGATTCAGAGTACTGAAGAAATTGGTGGAAATAATCACATTTCGTAATTCAATTCCTTTTCATTCACCTTCATCCGACCTCCGACCTCACTTTGTCTAATACTAACTTTTGGTGATATATCCCAAATATATCCCAAGTAGGAACGAGGGTCGACACTGCCAACTGCGAAATTAAGACAAGTCAAGTAAGTAAACATCCATTCATCCATCCAGGAAGGAAAGTCCTAATACTAAGGATGAGTGAAGTATCAAGCGATCTAGACTCTTCCTCGACCAGTGTAGATGAGTCGATATCGAAGACACCTCCCAAACTCCCGGACCTTCCTCCTCCAGCACAGAGTGTAGCATCAAGTGTGGTTCGTACATAATTTTTATTTGATCATGTATTTCGATTTGTGCATACTCCACTCCACATTCAATGTTCAACAATCACTAGTAACTGTAATTGACGTCCATTTTTTGTAATGCTTGTCAGACATCCGAATCTCAAAGGAGAAGAAGACTGCACCCCCCACCTCCACCTTCTATTGATTGGTCGGAATGTTCGAAAAGTATGATTGGAAAAAGAGAGGGTACGGTTATCTCAAATTGCGAGACAAAAAAATGTAAGATGGGCGATGATGACACGAATTCCGATGGCTTTGTGGATGAATCAGTTCCTCCTCAAGACACGGTGAGATACGTTTATTTAAAAAATAGCCAGCAAAGTCTTTATTAGGAACTATGCGTAATATTAGGAAATTAATTAGGAAATATGCGTAACTCCCGTCTGATTGTAAGATTGTTGTATGAATTAGGCCCAGCTTAAGAAGGATCGGAAGCAAGTTGTATATATTCCATATAACAAAATCAGATCAACTCAGACGGTAATAAATTATGACTCTCTAATTTTGGGAAAGAAAATCGGCCATATTCAACCAGAATCGTATGTTGATACTACATTCTGCTTTAAGGACAGTCTTGAGAGATTAATGGAATTAAAGGTCAGAGTTAGTTTTAATGTTTTTGATCTTCGTTTTCTGTTTCCACTACATTTTAATGGTAATAAATACTAATGACTAAATTATAAATTGTATTTTACTGTCAACTGTATAGCACGAGATCCGAAAAGTGGGTTCTAAGACATATGAGGATTTGCAATGGAGGTTGAATGATTTTGCCAACCCTGCAAAAGTGTTTCACTTTAATAATGCGTACCTATACGCTAATATTGATGCTATATCTAATTTCTGTCTAACAAACCCGGTAGAATCAGGTGACCAGAGTATTGTCGAAAAAGGCGAACTTTTGTATGCAGTGGATGTGCACGGTGGACCGGGAGGATTTGTGGAGTATGTTCAAATATATGTACTATATAACATATATATATATATATATATTAGATTTTAAAGGAGTTGCTGAGGGCAATGACAATATATTTATTTTCATTCTTTCATTGAAGCTATAATAATAGTGTGATGGTTTATTTTTTTACAGATACTTGCTGACAAAAAAACAATGGCACGCCAAAGTATTCGGATATTCCCCGAAGGAATACAACTATAAACTTAATCCTACAGGTCACTTTCCAGTGGAATCGTTTGAGCGGTGGTTGGGCTGGGACGGAAAAACTGGTGATGGCAGTATTTACAATCCCAACTTTGTAGATGTCTTTGCGCATTTCGTCAAACGAAACACGTTTCAGAAAGGTGCCCATGTTGTTGTTGCTGACGGTATCGAGATGACACCTGGATTGGACGAAGATAGGAAGGAACTACGATGCAAAATTATGCTTCTTGCAGAAGCTTATATTGCAATGAAGGTTTTGCGCAAAGGTGGAACTTTTGTTATGCGTCTCTACGATTGCTTAACGACGTATACAGTTGGCCTAGTGTACCTGATGTACCGAGCCTTTAAAAGCGTAGCAATCATTCGCCCAGAAGTTTGTCAACAGGGAAGTGCCGAACGATTTCTCGTATGCAAACATTTTCGCAGTGGTCCTGTATGCACTGAAATTACAAACTACCTAGACACACTTCATCAAACCAATTATGGTTGTCAGACCATTATAAAAGGACCTGAGGACGTTCAAGCAGAAATAGTCGAACTTGTACCAGCATCGGTTATTAAGGGATGCGAAGAATTTTACAAGTATATTTTTGACAGCAATGTCCGTATTGCAAAGTGGCAGGTGGAAGAAACACATAAATTATGTCGAGCACTTCAGTTTAAGCATGATGGAAGATTAGTAGTTCAACGAAAGGCCGACATTCTGAAGAAGAGCTCTACGGTGTGGAACTGTCCACGTCAACTCCGCCAAGTACCGCGGTATGGCGGATTAGATGTTGGAATGCTGGTTACAAACTTGCTCCGTCCGTACCCGCCGAGTAAGATTTACTGTTCTGTCATGACGACTTTCACGATATAGTATTGTTTTGAAGACAAACGTCTGATTATTTTTAAAGTTCTGAAGATGTATACATATCTATTCTATAGAGCTTAAATGGTGTTGTTTACTCCTTTGCAGATGTCATTGCCCGAACAGAAATAGAAGGCGAAGTTTTACTAACATATACCAACATGGAACGTTATTTTGAAGCTCCTAATGATTGGCACTTTGTCCCTGTGGGTCGAGATCGAGGTTTCTATATGAGCCGTGGCCAAGATCGAGTTTACCGTTTTGTCAATGGGAATTGGAAATTGGTTAACGAAGAGATGAGCATTGCCGATAGAACACTTGTGTATGGAGATTTTGTGGATGAGATTAATCTAACAGGAGAGCAACTAAAGGGAAAACAATTTACTCGAACGGCGTTCCACATTATTGATGCTATGCTCTTAGGCGGAAAAGACATACGAGATCTTCCCTACATGGAAAGGCAAGTGTAACAAAATATAGCATTAACTCGGCATAATCACATCTCGTAATGATTTTTTAAATCTTTTGTGTATAGAATGGCCCTTTGTTCCAAATTTGCATTATGTATGTGCAAACCAAGTTTGCTGAATTTGGTTTCGGTTGGTGTGAAAACGCCAATGAAACCTACTGAACTCGAAGTGTCTCTCCAGGGGTATTTAAAAAAAATCATATACTTACCTTGTTTGACATTGTGGAATACATTTTATTTTAATTTTTTTGCAAACTTACCAGTGTTACGAAACCATACGTAAAGGGAGGAGGAGAGGGTAAAAAACTATATGTTGTTAAGACAAACAGTGGTGATTCATCAGTATACGCAAATTCTGGTTACTTGTTTTTGAAAACGGTGAAAACAGATGACAATCTCGTTCCTTCTGACTTCATGTAAGATTTTTTCAGTTGTTTTTCAGAACTACGACCTTCTATTAAAAAATGAGTATTTTGACACAGTATTACTGGAAAGCGTAAATTAAAATAGGTAATTGTTTTTTTAGAACAACAATGCAAAATCGCTTGTATTGGAAGCTAAGTGATGACATGAGCAGACGCCCCAGTGATCCTATTCCAAGCAACCCCAACCCAAAATCAACGGTTGATGCTGCTACTTTAGTGAGGTACATGAACAATTGTAGTTGAACATGAATTTGTGTGTTGTCTGTAATACAATATATACAATTTGTGATCTATTCCGGGGATTTGTGTAATTGGCCATGTAAAATGTTCCAAGTTTGCGCATCGGTAATTTGCATTAATTTTTGTCACTATCAATATTTATATCTGCACTCTATGTGAACTCTTTTATATGAACGTTACTTATAAACGAGATGTTATTTATAATAAATAATTTTTTGTTTAGTATTACCTAGAGTTTCTGTGTAATATGTAATTACGGCATTATGACGAATCGTCATTGACGATATTTGGACATAGATTACGTCATGCGCTAGCTACATGTCAGTCAAAAAAGATTTTTTTCTTCCAGCGCCATCTCCAAAGCCGTATGCGCACATGTCATCGGGTAAATTGCAAAACTATTAGTTTTGATGTTTTCTACAAGTGTCACAGCGTATCAATTGACAGACACTTTGTCTTTTTCAATATTTGCCTTCCATTTTCTCATCCTATCGCTATCGTGTTGAATTACTGGTGATCTTTGAGCAGTGTCCAAGTTTTACCCACAAAAAAATCCAAATAAGTCGTGTGGTTCTGTATCATTCCTTCCTTTCTCCATTTCTCAACTATTAGCTATTTAGTACTGCTGTAGTTGCAGCCCGGGTAAGTAAGTATACCCAGCGAGTCTAAAAGTTTTACAAAGAAAAAAGACGAACAGCAACTCTAGTTTTTCACTCAGTACGCTGCTGGAAGTCTTTCCGAGCACTACACCAAGCGGACGTTAGATCCGATCATTGCTTAGTTTTAGTTATTCTTGCCGTGAACAAGGGCTATACACAAACTGAAGGAGCTCTTCATTACAACTCTACATAGTTCTCTTTGTTTGTGTCAACTTTGTCGTGTCATTTTCAACTAGAAATAGTAAGAAAGGAGACTGCCATTTTAGGGTATCCTTCATTCTCAAAGGGAATAAAATATTCAATTACACTTTTCAGACTTTTCCATCTTCCTTCGTGTACTTATATTCTTGTGGCGTGACTAAAAGTAGGATTAAGTTACTGCCATTAGGTTCATTCCAAAGAAATTACTACCACCACCAGCGTATCATACAAACACTATCAGGATGTGGAAATTACATTAGTTGAGTTACACACATTTTCTAGTTGTTGCATCATCCTGTCCACTATGAAGATAGTCAGTTCTGGCGACCTGTTCAATCACCAGTGGTCCGGCGGTGGTGGTGGGAGTGTTGAGTGGTGATCAATGTTAGGAAGAAAGCGCGTTTATTGCGTTCGTTACTATCACGAAATGGGAATTACGTATATAGCCTATAGCAAAGAAAAACGGAAAGAAAACATTTTATATGGCTCAGTGCTGTGGCTGTAAGCTTTGGCTGTACTATAAAATAATCATTATTACAATAATAACATTATTACTGCAGGCCATAACATTTTCTAGTCCATCGTCAACTATTTTGTGGTAGTTTTCCTGCCGTCTGTCATCAGTGCAAGTGCAATGTGAGTGCTCCCGATTGGAATTTTCGTACTGAATTTCGAGTCGTGATAATAAACCAAAATTACCTCCATATATCCTGTATCTAGGTAATATTGTGTGAACCTCCGTTACACTTTCGATGATTAACAATTTGCATTCAATTCAACTAACTAAGACTTCTTCGATTGGCTGTAGGCCCGTTATAACTATGTTGCATGCAAGCAAGTGTAGTCACGACACGGTAGTGTAATTATTAGTTGTGGTAGGTTACCCCAGAGACTATAGGTTCAAGCAAGTAATGTATAACGCACTTTGTTGCAAGACTGTACAACCATTTTTGGTAGACATTTTTGCTGATATCATAACCCCAAAAAATATTTTCTTTGGACAACTTCCAGCTAACCAAGATCAGATATATCCGTGTGTTCATGTCAAGACGGACATTGCTACCAAACCGATTTGACATGCCCTCCATTATGGAGGCTCCGTAGTAGTTGCGGATATGGTTTAATAGGACAAAGTGGTTGAAGCAGAGAAACCAATAAAACTGTAGTTTAATAGTTTCTTGTATGTGGCTTAAAGTCATATATCATAAAGTATGTAAACATCTGACAACCGTAGTTGAAGGGAGGGAAAGATATAAGAAGACGAATTTACAAACTCTTGTTTTTTCCTGATCTAACAAAAATCGCATTAAAAGAAACTTTTTTGGAAAACGCTTCCACATTTTTACGGTTTGTACTCGACCAGCAACGACATCGTTTTGTGTGTTGTGGTGTGGATATACGTACATGTGTTTGTCTACCTACTACCCACAACGTGTAGACTACTACTCTTTTACCAACATGGCTATGGCAATGGACGATTTTAATCCCTGTTCCCAAAGTAGAAAAATTTCTGTGAGTTATGTAACCGATGCAGGCCCAACAAATTTGGAAACGCTGGAACCCGGTCAGCACAACAATTTAAGACTAGATCCGGCATTAAAGGCACTTCAGCAACGCATACTCAGATTACAAGTTTCTCAAGTAAGAATTAAATGGGCCCAGTAATAGAAATAAAGAAATCTGAACTCTCTACCACTGGTATTTCACAACCTTTCTGTTTCACGATCATCCTTTGGTAATTCCAATTTCATCTTGGTTCTTTGTCACAGGTGGTGTTGGGCTTAACGCTAATGGTACTGAGTGCTGTGGCGCTGATCGAAGACAGGGTAATATTTGGGCTTGGTTTTGGACTCATATCCGCACTCATCGCTGTTTTCTCTGCAGCCATTGGCATTCAACAGTGTAACCTGAGATTTGTTGCCATTTGTAACATCATTGCTCTTCTTGCCCTATTACCCAGTTTTTACTTTGTCTTTGAGAATCTTATTCGGCATTCCAGATCGTACATTCGTACCTCGTACCCTCCTCCACCTGCAGGGTATCTACCACCTCGCTTTAACCACAGTTATAGCACTTTATCAACAGAAGAGATGAAGAATTATCAAGCCACTATACTCAACCAGTACGGAGGGATGCGCCGGGCTATTGGAGATGGCATAGGGAACAACACTACTAGAGGAGCGCGAGGAGGAGGGGAAAGGTCAAATAATACGCTGTGGATACTCTGCTGGCTTGAAATGGCACATTTGGTACCTCTTGGAGCTAGTTTGCTCTACCTGCTCTTTCTCTACAGATATCTGAACTACTACACACATTTCTGAAAAACTAAAACATGCATTTCCTTTTCCTAGTTAGGATGCTATGCTACACACCTATACCCAATAGCTGTAGAACAGGTATTTTTTGTGAGATTGTTTGAGCGTGTGAAAATACAAATAAAAGCTTTCAAAATTTTGAACAATGCCTACAAAAACAAATTTACTTTTTCTCATCATCATCTCGAAAGTTGAAACACCGCAAATTCTATTTTAGAGAAAATGCAGTTGCATACATGTGTTTATTTTATTACCATTTTTGTACAAAAGTAGAATTGTCTATGGACAGAACAGAAGTTGAGTTGGAGAAAATTTCAATTCATATATATTGTTTTGGTCCACAAAAGATAGGGACGCACGAGGGGCTACGCTGTAAATGGAAATTCCTTTCCCGGAAAAATCGATGCATTTTTGTGGCTATTACGTTGAAAGCTTTTCTCCCGTGGAGCAGATGGTTTCCATTCCAGAGATCTAAAAAAGCGAAGGAAGGAAGCGCTATTCAGTTGGTTTGTCAGACGAAGGATTCAGTTTAAAGACGGGAATAATCATGGTCAGGTGAAAAGTGCTACATTATACAAGCTTTATTTCTACAGTTACTGTTTCACTCGCATACATCAATCGAGTAATGTTGCAAAAAGATGTATGCAATGGATGAGATAGCGTACGTTTCTGCTTCCATGGATCTTCCCTTTTTCAGTTTCAACATTCCTGCATGAATATATTATGCGGAACATTATTTTCGGACTGATATGGTTTCCATCGTCTCCGGAAGGAACATTGAATTTATTGTGCAGCATCAACTTTTTACTGGAATGTAGTTTGATGCGCGCGAGTTGCGATTGCGACGCTCCTGAAAAAGAGAAAGGATTTTGTGGAAAAAAATACATAATTGAATAGAATATACTTAAAATTAATTACTTTCCGCTTTTTAAAAGAAACGCCTTTTGCATTGTAAATTTCTAGTGTGGCTTGTTTTCTGTTAACTTTTGTATAAGAAAATATTTAATTTTTATGTAAACGCAATATAACAAAGCTTATAATTTCAAATATGCTCGTCATACAGTTATTGTATTAACATAACATAATACACATGAATCATACTTCTTTGGTATATTGATTTTTGGGTGGCCATCAAGTACTTGTTAATTTAGTCTATTCACCAGAAAAAATCAATTTATCATACATGATGACTATTTATTGAAACTTTTTATAATGAAAAAATATATTTTCATATATCAGTTCAAGTTTATGTCAGTTGCACTGCAATTTGGTTTTGACATATTTTTCCGTGGAAGAAAAAATTGCACAAGATCATTTTCAGTTCCAACTCGTTTACAAATGCAAAGAAAAACATTATATATGGTAAAAACACAAATGCGGCAATTTTGCAATTAATTTAGTTCGTCTATAACCTTTAGGAATATTAAATGCACACCATGCGGTAAATATATACGCGCGTTAGATATTGCATTGATTGCTTTGTATAATATGTATGTATAGTAATGCCTTAATGCTAATGGTGAGCTTGTACTGTTTATAGTAATAGGTTTTTGGACAAAAAGGTTAAATCTTCTCATTAAGCGCCATATAATCAGCACCTTTACATCTCCATTTTGATGACTGCTCTTTCTGCAGCAGCTGCTATAGTGACGGGTGTGAACTCGAACAATTTTCTTTTCTTTCCATAAACACGAGTCGAATTCGCCCATTTCCACCAACAACCAGCAAAGTACTCGTATTCATTACCAGAGTTGCCTTATTTGATGCGCAAAAGAGATAACTACCTCTACATGTATTCTGTATGTACTAGTACTTGTGACTTTTTTCCCTGGAATTAATGAACTTCAAACGAAATGCGAACAGCAGCTGCTCTTCGCGTCATTAACACGGTTTCCCTTTTATTATTATTATTCAACAAGCAGGAGAGAGAGGAAAGGAGATGGTGCTTCCTTTCCGTTCGTATTCTTCTACACGGTAAGGATGATAATGAGTTCCCGGCAACAGTACTCAGATATGTAGCTTTAATGATCTTTAGAAAGCATGCTTTTTGGTTTGTTTCTTTCCGAGTTTTACCCTTCACTGCTTTCACATCATCATCTTCACCCTCATCAAACTATTAACTTGAATGGAAACTCATCAGTACATCAGATGCCACGCAGTCGTTCAATTAAAATGAAAAGTGAATCAACATTTTCTCCCAATTATAATATCACATACCCATTCTAGCTGAAATGCACGTGCAAAATTTAATTTCTGTTTTCTATAGCAAACATCATGGAATTTCTTATGCTCACCCGCCCATGCATTTTATTCCTATCGACATAACATGTGCCAACTCATTCATCATTGTAATAGCAACGATACGATAGCAACAGAATAACAGCATTGCGAAATTGCAATGACTGCAATAATTATTGTGTGCAAAAGCTGTGTGCTTTCATTAAAGTTATATAAACTATAACGAGATGATATGATACGACACAGGTGAAAGTAAAAATCATGTTGTCTTTCCCCTATTTTCTGCACAATCGATGGGCACGGATGCTAGTATCATATAGCTCTATTTTTCCCTGTTATGGAAATTGCAGTACATTTACAACAGCTACACTATCTATGCTCAGTTTAGTTTCGCAAATAAAACAAAATGTCTTCTCAGATCGCAATTCAACGTTTATGAATACATATATACTATCCAATATGCAGTTTTTCCTGCTAATTCAATAAATTGTGTTCGTCACGTTTTTGCTGCTTTTATATTTTTTCCGAATCTCATTCATTGCCGCGTTTATAGCCTGTCTGAGCTCCCAGTGTAAACAATGGAATGAAATTGATACCAGAGGACTATTTGTCCTTGTGCGGTATCTATTTTTTTATAGTCTACCCTCATTTTACCTTTACCTACACTCAGCTTGCACACATTGTGTATCTTTCTAGTATAAAAACAAGCTCTGGAGATGAGGTAAGATGAGTGAAGTTGGTATCAATTAAGTTTTAGGCTACAGGGGAAAGAAGACCTTGCTATGGATTCTGGTATATAATATGGACCGGCTCAATTTCTCCAAAGCTTTCAAAGTTAATGCTCTAAGTACACAAAATGCTTTTCACTATAAAGGGCGAGAGAGAGAGAAAGAGAGAAGGCGTATTTTAGGGGCTTAACTATGTTCAGCGTTTGAAATATCGTGTGAGCTTGTAGGTTTGATTGTACTAAAGCTTTTATAGTTAATGTAGTAAATGCACAAAATATTTTGTGGTTACATATCGCTTACATGTTTAAGTGCTTCCAAAGTACAAACAAAGTGCTAAAATATCTGTTTGTACGCTATGTCGGTTGTGTTTCTGAAAGAAATATGAAGACTCGTCGTGGAAAACAAATTTATGAGAATCTTGTGAGATCCTACACTGGAAAGGCACACATTTACTATTTTACACGAAAGCACAGCAAGGGGTAAATTGTTTCCTTCAACTCCGTGATGTAGTGTACTACTCAAGGTATTTCTTTTGTTGTGCAACAATTCAAATCGAAAGCCTTTTGTAAGATGACCATGATTCTCAAAGTTATGCCTATACCGCTGCTGCTTTTGGCACTTCGTCTTTGTTTTGTTTTATTTTATGGCTTGTACTATAATTTTATATGGTCTTTCCATAGATCCTCTTACTTTTGAAAGAAAGCGACAGGAAAAAATCCATGCTACCTTCATACAAACACGTATGATATAAAACAAGCTCATATATTACCCGTCTAAGCCTGCAGCAAAATGTGTTTATGGTTCGTCCTGGAAAATTGGTATAAAGTATAATATTTGGGAATTCTTTCTCTTATCAAGCAAGCACGTACGATCCGGATAGTACAGGATATACCTGAAGTGGCGGATGTTTATAGCGTACCCTATATCCAACACGTCTCACATGGACTATTTCTTATGCTAATAGACACTCACTTCTAATATCCCAATTAATCCCTAGATTACTTCGTTTAATATTCCTTTGCACTAGAAATGGTAGGATGGGATCTACCATTAACATCATTCGTTTCGTATATATTTATACTTTCACTTCTCTTTCGAGTTTTCCTTTTAGTTTCACCGTTTTCAACTACTCCATTTTTCTTTCATGTGTACAGATTATTGTAACTTAAGGCGTAGTTACCTATACTGCGACTTACTACTGGTGGCTTTTTCTTATTATAATAAAAAGTTGAAAATTACGTGTGTAATTTAATATGTTGCGAGTATGCTCAACAAACCCCGTCAACAGTGTGAATGTCAAAATAGTTCAGTATTGAAATAACATTTTGGATGTTTAAAAAATTGTGTGTAACATTTCAGATGGATTGGGAGAAAGCGAGGAAGCTGCTAACACTATGTAATTTGTCTTATATCGATTTCTTTAGGTAAGTTGTAAGCAATAACGTTATACAAAGTGTAGTAATCAGTGTGTATAAAGATGTAGATAAAGTCAAGCTCAGACCGCACTACAGTATTCTTTGTTCCTTTCTGTGTGTTTCATTCATTAGTGAAGTTCATGGGAAACTGATGTTTACATAGGATTTTAACACGAGCAAACCCAAGATATTGGTATAACCGCACAACTCTGGACTATGTCTTGCCAATAAAGAAAGTAGCTAGCTACCTTTCGTATAAACTATGAGCTCCATGTGTTGCGTCGGGTGGAATTATGTAACATGTCTACTAAAGTAGACAATATGTAATGTAAAAGTTAAGTAAAAGACATAAGTCTTGTTTTAACTACTGAAGATTACGTCAAAGTGTACAGAGTAGGCTCAAAAAGTTCGCCTGAAATTATTACCTGGTCTGTCTGATACGGTGATATATTCCCGGCTGCCGAACGGTATCCTGGGAAAGTTTCCAATAGGAAAATTGCTGTCTATTAGATTTTTGCTGTAATTTAATTTTAAACACGTAGTGTTTAACCTGTTTGTTAGTAGATACGTCTACTTCGATATGTTTATGTAGCGTGTTCTTCTACAGTAATATTTTGGCAACTGTTCTGCTACACTCCAAAAGATACCTAAAGGGAACTATGATATTATGTTTGCGTTAAAATGTAATTACATCGTTAAAGGACGCAGAGTCGTCTCTTTAAAAACTTACTGATATAATAATTATATTATAAACCTATTATATCATTGTTGTATATAGGAAATTCTGCTCTGGACACAATAAGCAGGGAAATTCTTTGCAAAATATTTTGTTGTTTATTTATACCAGTTTGGAATCCAGTCCTTTTAAATTCAAACTTCAATTATGACAGCATATCTATCTGTAATGCACCTGTAATTCTTATTTATATTCTGTAAAATATTTTAATTCAAAATATTTTCAATTATATCTCACAAATAGTCTTGTATTAAATAAAGTGTTGTTATTGTTTCAATTTCCATTCGCTTTTAAAACTCGTTGTACCTTTCCACTTGGGACCCATATATTGGAACATTGATACCGGGAGCTCGCTCGGCTGCAGTTCCAGTGTAATAAATTTACTTTTATTTCCCTAAAAGCACTTTCATTTTTTCACCTGAATCTACATACCGATTTTCCCGGGTGTGCAATTTCACTTGTATCTAGAATTCAGGTCCTAGAACTAGAAAATTGTTGTTATGTTGTTAAACCAATTTTGTTAAAATACAGCGTTATGCATATATAGGTACACATGAATATTTCTACTTTCATTCGACATGCCATTTTATAAATGTATGTATACCAACATAACATTGTCGCCCACATCCGGTAACCATCAAATTCATAATACTGAAACGCATTGCATATACAGGTTGCATGCAGATCTTCATTGAGAAATCAACCATCCTTCTGGGTATATATTCAGACGACCGGGTTAGGGGGGAAAAACACACATAGACCTCATTTTTGCCCTTGCTCAAGTACAGGTGTAACTTTCGGGGTAACTTTACCCCGGTCGTCTGAATACATACCCTGATGATGATGTGGCTTACAGTTACAGTAGCACTACCATCACCACCACCACCGGACCAGGTAAATTGCTTCATTATGAGTCAATATCAGATTTCCCTTGGGAACTCACAAACAACTTCACTGCTACTATCTCCATACTAGTGTTCGTTGAAAGTTATAGTCGGCATGTTAATTATATTATTTTCTTCACAAATTATGAGGCGGGGTAGAAAGACGAGATTTTGATAATACGGAAAATATAAATAAAAAGCAGTTTGTTATACATGCATGTTAACGATTGTATATATTAATTAAGAAAATTGATTGAAATTTGCAGTAGGATATGGCAGTAGAAAAGGATTCTAAGCAAAAGAGGTACAACGTACTCATTCTAACACGTAGTGGGATCCCTTAACAACCGGTGTTCAAATTTGGCACATTAAGCATATATAATCAAGTTGACCCAATTTGAATCACTCACTCATGTGACTTTCAAGTACTTCATTCCAATGTTAAGATATCAACTATTTTCGTCATACGAGCAAGTCGCTTTCTAAAATCATAGTGGCTTTTCGCGTCATCTTTACGGCCCAATCTTCTTACTGGCAATATTGCATCTGTATCTACAAGATGAAATTAAACGTCGTTTTATTTGATACATTTTGGGGGACCCTTGGATTTAGACTTGACTGGAAACTGCTCTACCACGCATGTTGAGCCAATCCATCAAATTACAGTTATAAGCTCTGAGGCGGGGCAAGTACTTAGGCAGATACATGATAAATGATAGTGATAGGTACTACATGCACACAAAGATGAATGCGAATTTTTCCCAGACATGTGCTAATTTCGCGTGAATGCATTTGTTTGCAGGAGCTATCAATGTGAGTGGGTCTCTCCCGCTGCTGTCCTTAATCTTTTTTGCAGCTTTCTTCCTCTTGTGCTTATGAGCTTTTAAGACAGAAGTGATGACGGTGCTCTTTACTTAAAAGCTTTCTTGTTCGTGTGTTTGCCGCCACTCGTACAAAGACAAATAGTGAACTCATCCCATGTCATGCCGAGTACTTAATACCACTCTCTATTGCTACTACTACTACATCCCTAATTTTCTACACCTAGAGCATTCATTTCATTATTTAGATACATACACTAGATCTGTTTTTAATAGTGGAAATGGGACGTAGACGTAACTATTTTTATTTTTATATAATGCTGCCAAAACATGTTGCTGTTTATATATGTATGTATATGATGTTGTAGGAAACTACGTAGGAATTACTAAGTCACATTTTCTGGGAGACACTATTACAAGTCCTCACTTCAACTTCACTACTACTATAGTGCACTCGATTGTAGATGCGGAGCTAAAAGCTAATAATCATTGAAGTACATTTGAAGACTTTTTGACTTGCCTGAATTGTGAATTTTGTCATAGTAAAACGTAATTCTCGTTCGCAGGTTTTCCCCATTTCCTCTTTTGGATTCATTTTTACATATCTATAATAAATATATAGAAAACATTTCGTGTGTCTTCTGTATAAACGGCTATATATACCATACAAAACCTAACATATGGCGTTTGCTATCTGTGCCATGCAATCTAAATTTACACTTACTAACAAGTCCTCAATTTTCACAAGTATTATCAAGCGAGCGAACCGATTTCATGCTTTTCCTGCCTTAAGGCGATTTTGCGAGTATTTGATTTTGATTTGTACATAATGAATTCGTAACAAGAAATCTCTACTCGAGCGCATCCTGTATGGTGACTACACATTTGATTAAGATTGAATTGATTTTCTATTTTTATACGCTTTCACTACATCGAAAGCAGGATATGCCTATTTTCAACGAGATGTTGCTTTGAAGTAATCTCTGTAAAAGTACACCATGAGTCTTAGCTTTCCGAGTACAATACAGTTATAATGTATTTATTTACTACATCACGTTCACTCATTGTCAGTAAATTGAGGACTTCATGCAGAGACAGAGAGAAATGTAAAACTTTCACCATCGTATGTTAGTTCGCTAACAAGTTTGTTATGCAAAAGTAAAAAACGGCACCATGGCTTTAAAACTGTCATGTATATAAGTATATATTTATTTTTGCTCCGAGGTCCTGTCTGTGAATTGTATTATGATCGTGTTCTGGCTGACTTATGAGGAAACTGTATCGGTTCTTTCGCTATCATGTAATCATGTGCTGAGGTTGAAAATAAAATGTACGTAAAATGTTATGTATTTCCCGACAGTAAGGTCCACTGAGCGCTAACTGAAGTTGTAGCCTATTTGTTAAACATTTTTAGAAGTTGCAAAGATTAAATTAAATTCTTGTCTTCTAGCATTTATTCAGCACATCTTTATATCCAACACTTTGTTATGCATGTTCTGAATACTCAACTGTTAATAAGTTATTAATAATAACCTACATGCAGTGAAGATTGCGTAACGGCAAATGACACTGTGTGGCTCGTATCAGTACAATATTATTTTACATTTTCAATAGTAATCAGTGTGGTTATCAAGAGAGACGAGACCGTCGCTGTCCCATAAAAACTCAATCATATTTTTTTATAAAACTTTTTTTTACCCCCCAGAGTTTTTCAATTTCCCGTTGCATGTTCCCAAACATTATTAAGATTTTAAGTATTAAAAATACTTCTTACGAGAATGTTTAACCACAACTAACACACGTTTTGCGTGGGAAACCTATACAATACAAACAAAGTAGCACCGACTAAATTATGCTGTGAGGAGACAACTGCCTACAGAGGACTACTATACTTTACTATACTGACTTTGATATTTTTTCATTTTTACTTTGGAAATTAAACAATTTTACAATGATAGCTAGTTCTAAAAATTAAGCCGACAATTCATCGCCGTTATGTTGAAAATATACGTTAAAAATTTGAATTATCAACAATTTTATGTGAACTCAACATTGCATGATGAGTCTGATGTCAACATGTTTTTGTCAATTGGGGTTTTGGGAGATCATTGAATAGGAAGCCCGGAAGCTTACTTTTATAGATAGGCAAAAATTACAAAAGTGGAATTGGACGTTGAACTCTCAAATACCGGATGTTATTTATATGCTGTTTATTAGATGCAATTGTAAAATTTCTGCATTGTAGAAAATAGCATTGTTGCATCCAACAGCTTCCAACATATTGCGGTTTCGGTCATTGACGTACTACATACCTTATGCATGGAATTTTCAAAGCAGAAGGCTTAAATTTATAGATCGTAAAAATTGTAATAGACTGTTTCATTGACATAGATCAATTAACGCACGATTTAATAACGGACATTATTTGGTCATTCAAGGAATGGCATGTGGCTGTTTGTCCATTGTCCTTTGTCGGTGGACGAACTCGCCAGCTGCACCAGAATGGAACGGGTAATTTGCTAAAATATTTACGTTACAGCAATTGTCCATTACTGGCGATTAATCCAGCTACTTTCCACGTCTGCACATACAATATCCTTAATCTCCTACAGACTAGACTAAAATAGTGAGATGATAATATTTATTAACTGGACCAAATTTAGCTGTGAAAATTGTGAATGTTCTTTATTAACTAGGTGTGATATAATTAAAAATAGCCAAAAACGTACAGTGCATAAATGAAAAATCGATCCATTGAAAGCAAAAATTCTTCATATCGGCTGAAATATGATACCTTTACAATAATTACAATTAGTCTAATAGTCACATGATTTGGCTTCTTACGTCTATCGTTCCTGTTAAAATATCATCTATCTTGTCTATATAAACAGTGAGTAAAACAATGGGGTGTTTGTGGCAAGTTACCTTGCCTATAAAATGAGAAAAAAACCAGCACAAAGATTCTGTAACATAAATATACCCATTTAAAAAAGCAACATCAAACATGTACTTTTAGTTGTGCTGCCGGTATAAATAAGTAAATTGTTTAATCGCAGCAATGCTACTACGTACTACTTATAATTCAATTTTATATAAGTGTGAATATGTAACTTTTTAAAGATTTCAACTTTTTTTGAAATTACTCCAGATATTATTAATGCAAATCTGGTAACTATAAATGTAGTTTAATGAAATATACACTTGCTCAATGACATACACGACAGTAAACCTTACATACGTTACCTACCTGTATTATTTACCGTTCTCTTACGCTATAGATTTACCTGTACTCACAGAGGATATGCCCATAACAAATTTATGCGACCCGACGCGATGCTGATGAAGGTTCGGTCTGGTTGAACATTGCGCTACAGAAAAACATTCCTATTCTAAGTCGTTGTAGACACCTACTATATCGTCAACTTGCAAAATTTGCGAAACCTACATTATTTGGTTTGTATGTGGTTGTGGTTGAGATTCTACAATGTGATTCTCCACGTCAAATTTGTATATTTGTGTTGTACTAACTATAGCTTTATACATAGAAACGTTACCTCCACAAGCCCCAGTCCCAGTGAAATGTATATTGTTAATAAATACTGATATTACATTTATGTAACAATTTATTACGAGTGTGGATAAATCTATCTTTGTATTCTGCAGTTTAAAGTAACGGTATTGAGAAATATAAAAATACATTCTTGTCTGAGTTCCTCAAATTTCTTTTTTGACAGTACTTGTGCAGATGCACAGTAGACCCAATGCCTAAATAAAGAAAACATTGAACAAAAGTTTAACTAATTCATACATTGAGAAGAGGGCTTCTACTGCTTTTAGTTTAGATACTACTTCGGAAGTCATTATGATTATAAATTTGCAACTGAAGCGAGTAAGCACAAAAATTAAATTTATATGTAAATGCTTATACTGACGTCATGCGACTCTGTGAAAGCCCAATTCAATTTCCTCTTGAAATGGCTTTAAGGCGAAATTTTTCTCGTTCTTGCAGCACCGTCGTGGTCGTATAAAGCCGGCTTTCGCAATTGCGTCGCGACACTACTTGTACTGCACAACGATACCCAAGAACCCTAACGAAGTCAAGGAAGACACTGTTCGCTGTTCATCGTATATGGTATGGAAATGGAAAATGGAATCGGTACGACGCACCATAATGCGTTTAAGAAGCATTCTACACTATTTCGCATTCATAACTCACACAAAACTTAGTAAACTCGTTTTTAAAAAATGCAACATTTCATACTGCTACTGCTACCAATGTAATGCGCTACTCCTTTATGCGCAACTTTAAAAATTCAAGGAAAAGTGTTTTCAATCTGTTCGGAAATATATATACGTATTTAAATAAACTGGTAAACCAATCTTGGGAACTGCCCCTTTTAATAATTAAGTAGTCAGAAATTAATTTCGAGATTCAACATGTTATATGGTAAATAATGATCTGTCATATAGGAAAAGTTTAATTAATTTACAACTAAAGTTTAAATTAAATTAATTAATAATATTATGCAAATTAGATAGCCATGTCCTTATTATGCAAAATAGGTGCTCATTTGCATATTATGAAATTTAGGTGCTCATTTGCATATTATGAAATTTAGGTGCTCATTTGCATATTATGAAATTTAGGTGCTCATTTGCATATTATGAAATTTAGGTGCT
>JAHZNE010002317.1:0-33887 GCA_027744055.1 Callyntrura sp. NNG-2020
CAATTTTGGCGTCATTAAATTCAGCGGGTCGGAAACTATAGGTGTATACTAAATTGAGCGTAATCCCGAGGTACCACTTCGATACCTTTCCTTGTTAGTACCTTACGTACTACCATGTTCGTTCTGTAGGAAAGGAAATTACAATGAAGATATAATATAATATAGGCCTGGCGAAAGCGTCAAAAAGCATATATAGCTTGACGGACGGATATCCTTTTCGTTGACTTTGGTTTCACTCTCATCGGTTTCCGTTTTTCTTCACGTACGCAGTATGCAAGAGGCAAAAGATTATCAGCAAAATCCAGTTATCTTTAGTAATACTACTGACTTTTGGCAGTCTTTTTGTATTATTGATTGGATTATCATTTTGCTGTGTAAGTAGAATTTATGCACCATAATAAAGCAAAGCCATGATAATCAAAATGCTAACTTTACTATAACGCAGAGGCTTTGCAAATATTAAAACTGCCACAAATGGAACATCATGTAACAACAACAACAAAATAATGCAACTACTCAATTCTGTATGCAAAGATTACAATGAATTATTGATAACTACAGCTCTAATCATGCAGTGTTGCATTTGGTCTGGATCGGTGTCAGATTAAGTAAACCTCACTAGTTAATTACGTTACCAAAAAGGTTTACGACTTTAAAGGGGAATGATAGAGGGAATATCATGTGGCAAATAGCCCCAATTGACTTTGTATGCAACACTTACCGTCGTTGGTTTACCGGTGGTGATCCCTTAACCGTATTAAGTAAAGTATTGGTTGGAATAAAAGATTTTAATCACAGTAGATGCGAAACCCACAAAGTTCGTTGTCCGAAGAATGAATAAACAAAATATTGAAAACAATTTTGCCCATTTCATAACCCTAAATATGTATAGCTCATAACATTTACAAAATAATAGTTCTGACACTCCCATTTTATTGATATTGCACATGAAATTATGGAATTATGAATCAAAATTCCAGGAAACTGAAGTAAGGGGTAATAGGATTGCAACGAGCCATTCTTACTCAAAAATGTAAATTGCTGCCCTTTACCTTCAGCAAAAGTTGAACGGAGTTTTGTTTCACTATGGTGGAAGCTTGTCAGCCCGAATACATGATAAACCCTCAACAACCTTGTTCATTGTTGTTTATCATCATTACGAAGTACTGTGAACACTGAGCACACACTAATTGGATTACCACTTTTTAACACTTTTCGCATTAAAGATTGCCTAATTTTTCGAACTACACTGCAAATTTTCATTTCTAGGTGGTCTCACCGTTAGAATGCTTACGCCTGAGAATCTTTCATTCCGAATATTATTTCAGGTTGAATGCTTTCCCGGTGGGAAACAAAAGTGTATTATACATATTATATAAATCAGTTACCGATGTAAATATGCTATATCCTAGGTGAAGTAGAAATACTTTTTAATAAATTTGAGTGCCGTTTTAAATTATGAGTATAAATGCTGTACCACAAAATGGAGGAATCTCTAGCTGAGAATCATTATCACAGGGAAGAGGGAAGCAGCCTTCTAAAAATACCGGCCTACCTGGGCAAAATACAAGAAGCTAAATTTTCTAGTATATTTTGTCAGTTTTAGTAGCATAAATAGTTGCATACTTGCTAAATACATCCATACCGCAAAGTCGTGATATTCATACTACGCAGCCCTTGCCAATACCAGTAAATTGCCAAACATTCAATTTCAATTGATTTAAGTATGCAAATGACTTAACCATGGCCTAGGTTGCAGGTAGTTTGCTGTCCACAACTTTCAGCAGCCGCGAGACAGCGTAGTCATTAACGACCTCGCCGAAAATGTTTGGAGATTATGTTATAAATGGTTATTAGTATGAGCTTACAGCGTCTAGACATCATTTCATAAAACTAGAAATATCAGCTTGTAAACAAAGAAAGCACTCTCGACCAACAAGAAAAAGGACTGTGACAATGTTATGACGTCGTTTCCAAAAGCGAATTCCCTAATTTACTTGTTATTGTAAGTAATGACTAAAGTTATGAAAGAATATCCCCTTCTTCCCTTTGAACAAAACAAATTGCATTGTAAATTTAATCAAATACTTGTTTCAAGGACACTTCTCTCTCTCTCTCTCTCAGCCATTCACACAAATGTGTATTTTGAGTGAGCGTTATAAACTGCACAAAATACATAAACACAATATCACTTACGTGTAATATCCATCTGAAATTATGATGATCTTCCTCATCTTCATCTGCACATGATGACTGGTTGGCGGAGATGATAATGACAAGCGAGTAGTTCTTCGTTGGGACAAGATCATAAAGTATGCAGCCGCACTCACATCCTGGGGTAGTGCTAACATTCAGCACCGACAGATCCATAAAAGAAGGACGCCCGTTCCCACTTTGATATCTCCTCCGTTCCCCGTACCTTCCAGCCTGGTTATTTAATCCAACTTCAGATGATGATGATGATGATGAGCTTGATCCTCCTTCAGAGAAAGATGTGTCTTCATTTCCTTTCCTTTTACCCATTCCCGCCTCTCCCCCTGCTGACGGCAGACGTCGCCCGGGAATAGATGGGCAAGGTAACCCAGGGTCACATGGTTCCTCTTGAACGTTCGTTCCCTACAATAAAGTATCAAAGTAACCGCAGAGTTTGTTTTTAATTAACGACCTTGACAACACCAGTAGTTTTCCACTCGTAGTTTTGCCATACCACCGAAAATGAGGAAACTAACCTAACTACCCATATTATATCCACAACGACAATCGAGCTACTGGGTTTGATTGTACGTGATGGTGGTGCTACTATAACGGTATAACCGTGCACCGTCTGTGTTATTAGCTCCATATCCGTATATGCACCTACTTTGGTGGTTTTATGTGCACCAACACTATTGTACGCAGTAACGTTGCTCTTGTTGTCTTAATAAGAAAGATTAATCATCTGGTCTTTGTTTTACACAGTGAACAATTTTGAATGGCTCTAACTTATAGTATTACCATTAAAAGCATGTTCTGTTGTTGTATAACTCCCGAGGTAAGAAATGTTGTAGAGATATACGCATGACTTCATAATCATAAAGCTGGAAAACCTCCTCGTTCGTTCGTTGTTCTGTTTACGAGCCCTAACAAAATGAATCAGCATTTCACTCCTATCGCTACATTGTCTTTTCCAGTCATCGCCAAGAATCATCAACACTACAAATGATAACGATCCCTACAATCATCCGAGTTTTCTTTTTCCGTGCTTCCACCGCCAACCATTCACCACTTCACCAAACTGTTATTCAAGTTGTTCCTGCAAGTCGCAGCGCAACTAACTCCCCGATGAACATATAACGGATATTTGGTACGTACTAACGTACGTACTCAAAACCACCTTTAGACGCTCCTTGTTTATGACAGCCTGCCCTGCTGCAGTCGGCATCTTTACAATAATAGCAAGGATGGCATCACAGGGATGAAGACGCGGAATAGGAAAAAGAGAAAAGCGACAACGGCGAGAATATTGTTAAGAGGAAGAGGATACAACTTTGTTTTCCTTGAACAAAAAAGGAAGAAAGGGTGAAATAGCAGAAAAGCCACAGGATTTTGGTAATCATGAGACTGCGTTCGAGACAAGTGTCTTTTCCCGTTCACTTTCACAACCGCAACACATAAAATGTCAGTCTGGTATGGAGAGTAGAATATACTTACTGCTGACATTATATTTAGTTGTCTCTTTCTCACTACCAACCACCATTACCTCTACAATAAAATAATATCCATTGCTCTGTTACGGTGTGGTGCGAGTAGCCTGTAGTTGTAGTAACCGTAGTAATAATAATGGCAGCAGTGCAGTGGTGTGGTAAAAGTAGTGGCACGTTAGTTGTACTACTATTTGAATGGATATGGCTAATAAATACCATTCCCTATTACCACTACTGGAAATGTTGCTGCTTACCCGCAACAACGCAACGAGTTTCTCGAAAGCTTGGCTCGACAGAGTAACACAAAGGTATATAATTGTAAGAAAAAGAAAGCCATGATGCGGTGATGGCGGTAGGAGGAAAAAGAATGATATTTATATGACATGTCTGGGGAATAGCAAATTCAACATGAATATAGCCCGCAGCAACAACAGACATCAGCATCTGCTTTCTTCATTTTCCCACTTTCACGGGCCTCTACTCGTGCTTTTTTCCAAACTGCCTATATATAAAATGCTGTGAGTTTGATGTCCTCCTTTTTTCAAACACGGGGAAATGCACTCAAAATTGGGCGGAGTTGAGGCAACACACACACACACACAAATGCAGACAAACAGCAGTGCATTGTGCACTAAAGGAATATTTACTTGTAGATATTTCGAGAGAAACATTTAATAACCCAACAGTGCAGTCATTATCTAATTTCGGCTTCATAGCCATGGAGATGTAAAACATAAACTTGGCTGAGGAGTGGGCGAGACACCACTAAGTAAACGGAAGGGAGACAGAGAAAGAGAGAGAGAGGGAGACGGATGGCTAGATAGAAGACTGGAAAATGACAGTGAAGAGGAACGAACCTCAACCAACTTTGGAAAAACGATAACAGGAAGGGGAAATAAAATTTCAAGCTTCGAAATATCTAGCAAGACGGAAATAGAAGGGAAAAGACAGTAGAGGAAGAGAGAGAGAGAGAAAAAAAAGGAAGGGAAAACTAAAGTGAAAATGAAAAAAGTCCATGTGACATGAAAGAAATGTTTCAAGTTGAGAAAATTCAAGTCCAAATTAAACCATCATCTCATCAACGTCAACACGCCACCATCATCATCAGTATCATCATCAGCATGTGACAAATGCCAAGAAAGCGGAATAGCTGCAAATAGAGGGCTATTAACTGTTATGAAACAAGGAAAAGGAGGATTGTAGACTTTACCACGACGACTACTTTAATATGACGATGATGATTATCATCATTATTATTACACAACAGAGCAGAGCTCGGGAGAAAAATAAGTTTTCAACGTCATCCAATGATTCAACAGTCTCATCTCAATTCTCCCACACAATCATCATCACCCCCTACCATTATGACTGCACTGGCAATTCTGCACCGGGAATACAGTATTTTATTTTATACAATCACCAGACCAAAATCTTGGGTAATAATCAAGAGACATGGGGAAAAAAGAAGCTCGGCAATCTCGGGGCAGGATGCATTCTTCTACGCCGTACCACACTAATTTGCAACTCAATCAATTTTAGTATAACAAAAAACCGAGCCAAAAACTTTCCTTATTACTGACAATATATTTCTAACGGAAATATCCAAGGAGCGCAAATGCACCCTTGGGAAGGTGGTTCATTACGGAATCGAGACGCAAGCTACAACCAAAGTTACGATGTTTTAAATTTGGTTCTATTTTAAAAAAATCTGATATTTTGCGGAGATATGAATACATGAGATATGAACTGCAATATCTATTCTAGTTCGTTGTTCCTCTTTAAAAATGGACAGACACAGGACGTGTTTCTTTTCCTGGCGTTTTGACTACGAAAAATATACTGATACAACATTCCTATTATTACCACTGTATAGAGAGAGGACGATAATGTTGACAGTATTTTGCGAACAAGGCAGATGATTGTAATGACGAGAATAATGATGTCGTGATGTTTATCAAGTGGAACAAAGTTTTATTTCACTACTCACTCGTGTCCAATGAAACCAACCGTGGGTTTACACAACACACAGTTCACAACAGTTTAGTCCCCAAGAAGGAAAATCACTTTATTTTTTTTTCGAGATATCTGCCTGTTATCAGATACCGGAGTGCCATGCGGCTGCTGCAACACTACAAGTTTCAATATGTACATCTAAAGCTAGCATGGTTGATAAATGGATTGTAGGCAATTTGAGAGATGGTGAAAGCTTTTCACTGTTGTATTTTCTCCGCTTTGTCTGGTATCTATATATAGCTACTACCCCATATCCGTCACACGAGGAAGTGGAGATTCATATCCTCTTCAATTTTCGTACTGGTTACATGTATGTACGTTTTCGCGGTGAAGAAGTGATTATAGGGACACATTTACTTTATACAATCGTACCGACTTTCTCTCTCTCTCTCTACTGCGACTTCATTTCAGGCGATTGTGGTAGTGTCAGCGTCGGTAGTATTTTTGGATTTGCAATTCTATGCTCAGTTGCCATTTTATTTGAAAATTTTATCGGTGCTTAAGCGTTCCTGATACTTGGGGATAAATTCCGGCGATGCTGGGAAAGTTTCATATTTCACTGACATTTCCCATGGTTTTAACAACCACAACGAACTAGTACTCACCACCAAAGTGTTTTTCCAGAGACTGCCGAGTTCCGTTTTTCATCTGGGATTCCCATAATTTTATTTTTACAGTTAAGTAAATATTCCGCTTAGCTTTCAAACTACTCAAGTGTTCAACCGATAGGAAATAAGTTTTTGCTGTGAAAGCGTTTGATGAAACGATTTCATACAGGTAATGATCAAATGCCTAGAGTGACAATTTACCTCTTGTCTTTCCCCAGTCCTGTTTTATGAATACAAATCAGCCCTACCAAAATATTTCACTTTCCTGTCAAAATATTAATAGCGGAAATTTTTCACGCGGAAGTGCCGCCGTTAACATTTTTAGAGGGAAAATCACACAGGTTTCTTTCTTCCTGATTTGATTAATATTGGCATTGCGTTGCGGTTATACAACTTTTTTTAACTTATTGACTATTTACTATACCACATTTTCCTGCGCGCTGATTCTTTCCCTGGAAATTATTACGGTGGTGGCTGTATTACATTAGTTCTCAGTCGTAGGAAGCTTAATATATTGCGTGGATATTAATGGCAGGAATGTCCAAACCCGTTACTAGTACAGTGTGTTCCTAGTTTTTTTTATGCATCTTACGCTTTAAAACAGATTTATGATCGTGCTTTTAGATTTCCTTGCGGAGCACCTGTTACAACGTATAGGGAGAGTATAAAGAAGGAGAAATAACGAGCTCCGTCTAATAATTTATACACAAGTAAACACAACTCTCTTACCCGGCAGTAGTCCGCACGTGAGGAAGGCGGAGGAGAGTCACAAAGGCGATACCTAAATCTTTTACCACCTGATCCACAAGTAACGCTGCAGATACTCCACTTGCTCCACGGACCCCAGCCAGCATCTTGAAAGGGAAATTAGCATGGCGTTGTTAATGCAAATGAGGATTAATATCCCTGAGAATCAGAGGATTATACTTGTAAATAAGGAACTCGTACCTTGTCCTGTCGGAATACATTTTTCAATTACAACGGCAACACTATCATCAACTCCGGTATTAATGTATTGGAAGCAAAAGCGAAGAAACCTTCGGACGCGAGAAAAATGAAATGATTAGTTATTTTGTCTTTACATAATATACACGCCTACTTAACCGAAAAGGAAACTATCGCTTTCTGATCTAATAACTTCATAACTGTGTGGTTGAAAGGATTACACGAGTCGGTTAATACCTGGGAGGAAAAATACTGCACCGAAAGCCGAGCATTCTGTTATTTCTACGAATGTGCTGCTCTCCGATATATCTCACACGACTGGGTGCCAGTAAAGAGGGAACGGACAATGTTTCGTAGCCGTAAATGCGGACTCTATCTTTTCCTGGTAGAATGCATTGTGGGTGGTTGACGATAACACGAATGGATCCTTGGCAACGCAACACGCTGTCTCTGGTGAGTTCCAACGAGAACTGAGAACTCCACTCGACTCTATCAACAATTTAACAGTTTTCGCAAGATTGAGTATATTAATGCCCACTTTTTTGTTTAGACATATTGCGTCCATTATTCTACGACTACAATTATTTTAATATCAAAATAGCAATGTATGTATGCATCAGGCTTACTTAATGAAGGAGCTTTGTGCTATAACGTATCGAGTATCTCTCTCCCGCATCTGAATGGCATATGTCGCATTTCGCCCCCACAACTGACACTCCACACTAATCGTGACTCGACCCTCAGACTGCGTAAAAAAGGATATAAAACAGAAGAATGAGGATTTGCATTTATGGGCAACTTAACTCATGATTCGTGAAAATGGAATGCCTCTTTGATCAAATCTGACATTCTTTTTTTGTTATGAGAGCAATTTACCTGGAGAGCGGTAAGTGGTTCCTCAAATACACTACTCACATCCCGATGACATGAGAATCGGTCCTCAGTTTCATAACTTGCCTCAGAGTCGGAAGCATTTTGACGTTTAGTTGACTTCAGTGGTTGGGTTTGTGTATGCCACGACTGTGATAAATGATGGTCGGGATTATAGCGCCTGTGATGACGATCTCGATTATTACTAGACGCGTACTTGTGTGTTGACACAGAGCCACCACCAGCACCAGTCGATGATATTGGTTTATTTAATGGATGCAACTGCTGCTCCACTCCATAGTCCTCATCATTGTCCTCTGGATTATTAGATGAAAAATGGTTGCTGGTACTTGGTCCACTGTTTTCGCTCAACGGAGCAGCGATGGAGCACATCGTTAATGTTAACACAGTAGAAGGTAACTCAAGTTTCGGTTTACAGATTGTCCTTGTCAAGCCGAATGTGACGGGTGCAGCGGTAGTGTACGTTTCTAAACGAGTTGGCACTTCAAACAATATCGTCGGATACTTAACGTTAATTGTTTTTTTAGCTAAAACTCTCCACTTGCTGCTGCTGATGGGACGATAAGACGCACCTTCCTCTTGCCGGTCGTTCCGCTTAATATAAAAACTATAAGGTTGATTGTTGTCGAGTTTATTGTTATTATTATATTGATTCAACGTGGTTTCACCAACTACTGTGTTTGTTCGATTTTTTCCTGAAGAGGGAAAGATCAAGGTACTGGGAGTCAAAGGATTACTCTGCTGTTGTTGATAAGCTGAAGAGGGGCTTTCTTCGGAAGAATCGTCCTTTTCTGTGTTGTCGGAGTAATATGATAGGAAAACAAAATACTGCCCGCCTTTCACGATCCAACCACAGTCAAAGTGTACCTATAATAGAAGAAACGTTCCCATATATACATGTACGTGTGGAGAGGAGGAGACTTACAATCTGGAATGGAGTGGTAAGCTTAATTAATGTTGATGTAATCAAAGGGCAGCCTGTAAAACTTGAAGCTACTTAGAGCCCCATTATTACAATGGTCCACAGCTACTTTTTCCTGCATGGATAGTGGAACCCGTAGAAAAAGGCATGATGATGCTTTAATTATTATGGTCAAACTTGCCTCTTGCCAATTTTTTGAAATTGTCCGCTTAATCCTTTCTTGAGTTAGCATTGACGCTGCTCCATTCCTTTCGTATATTCCCAGTTGTAGGTACATTTCAAGTGCATTAATTCCGTCCCATGGGCTCTCACTCGTATTAAAGAGTAGTGAGTGAGAAGAAAGGCGAAGCCGAACTGTCAGCCTACTGCCAAGTGCTTCTAAATGCTCGGGAACATCCATCTCAAACGGACTAAGTTGCTGTGGAACAGAAGTGAGACTCGAGCCGTAATGGGAAAGGGATTGTTGCTTGGACACCATTAGTCCGTTCTGGGCTGTAAATTAAGTGCAAGGATGAAATCATTACACAAAACCAAACACAAACTCCAAGTAGGGAGTTGCATAGTAGTGGGAACGACCATCTCCACAAACCACATTACCAAATATAAAAAGGGGCTAGTGGCCGCACATACAAAGTAAACCACCAAAAAAACAACGTGTGGCGGGTCAATAATTTTCTTTGACTTTTCCTTTTTCGAAATGTGTAATTTATTATGAAGTTCTCAACACTGAATTTTTGGACGTTGCGAGATGCCAGTAGAAACTATTGTAGTTCAAGTCAGGATATAAGTCAGTTGTAAACAAATACATCGCCGGAATTTTCGAGATATTGCAACAGATATTGATACGAAAATCTTGGTAAGTTCCATAAAAAAATCCGTTAGTGCTTTTTAACGGTAAAGCAAGATTTATAAACTGCATCCAGTAGATCTACACCAACTACTCCTTCACAAAAACAAATGCAAGCGTCTGTCTAACGTATAAAAAATATCACCCTTGCTTTGAGAAATGTACCCTTACTTCAAAATCAACCCTGGTACATGTGTACGAACACAGAGAAACAGTTAAATTCATAATTAAATCTAAGAGCAATCATTTTTATGACACATGTGATGTTGATCATATACCTACTTCTACTACGACATAAAATTTTTCTAAATTTAGCATGGTTAAGGACATAAGGCACGTTTTTTCTACTGATCCCACGCAAGAGATGAGAATGAGAGCACTTTAACAATGCTGAAGTACAAACAAACTGCTTTGACGCAGTGGCAAAGGATAGGATAGTACATAATGATTATCATATGCCTCTGTGTAAAATAATTATATAGCTCGACGACAATGTCGAGTGAATCTAAAAAAGAGATATTTTTATCAGAGCAGTTATTGCGAAATGAAAAAACCTCGACTAGCGATGCTATTATTATATCATTCTGCTAACCTCCTTGGATTCTTTTCCAGAGGAGAAAATACAAATTGCTTGAATGAAACTGGCCCTAGACAGAGGAGGCGAAGAAGCTATTATAAAAGAAAAGGAAAAGAAACGAATCGGTTTCTCTACTCACCCAGAGTTAAGAGGATGATAATGAGGATAGGCAACATCTTGTAGGGTACGAGTGGAGGAAGCAACCAATATTAGAGAGCACAATTTTCTCTATTAATCGTCCGTTTGCCGTGGACCCAGCCAACTTGCTTGACACTTTGGATTTACCCCCATTATTTCCTTATTGCCTTGTTTTTTGCACTCCGTTCCGCTTTGCTACGCGCTCTTTTGTTGGAAGGATAAGATGGAAGTCTGCTTCACGCTACGAATGTCACCTTTTACTTGTTAGCTGCCTCCGTGGTGTAACCAAAAAGGAATGACAATGACAGTCCTGGTAGTTCGTAGTAAGAGTTAAGTGACTTTAGTACCTGATGCTGCAGTTGCTGTGATATCCTTTCTCTTACTTTACTATTTCCTATGCTCCCATTATTTAACTAGTAGCAGATCATCTGCTCCTGGCTGCCCAGTTTACCAGTCAATGTCGCTATTATGTTGGTGTGAGCAGGAGGAAGTAATAATAGAAGTTCGAGTCGAATGTATCTGTAGCTGGAGAAAGCTGAAGAAAGCGCCTTCACACGCAATGCAACAGCAGTAAGGTTAACCCAGCGTGACCAATAGCCTGCCCACGTATAGAATCTAAGTATGTAAGTCTTGTTATACTACACACAAACACAGGCAGTCAGTCAGCTCATAAAGTTCAGGGGACAAGTGTCGCGTACTGATAGAAATGTTCCTGAGAACGCATTAATGTCACACTATTTTCATCTCTTTTTACTGGATATTCTCGGGTAAACGACAGTCATGTAGACCGTTCCAGGGAAAGTAGTCAAATGTAGTAAACTGAGGGAGAGAGAGAGCTGGATGTGGAGGGAGAGAAGATCGGTCAGTAAATTTGTATTATTTTGCCAAGTCTTTAAATGATGGCAATCTTGTAGGTAGGTAGGTTGGTAGGTATGTGGAAGGGGGAGACACGAGCATCTACTTAAATTAGATATACTGCCTTGCAGTACAATAATAAGAGTAGACGGACAGTTTGGAGCAATTCATTTAGCCAAGTTGTACAAAAGCTGGAAAATCATGGCTACACTTTCTACGTCAGGTTCGTGGTCTTCGACGGTACACCTTTTTTAAGTATACACGTGTGTAGGTATGCGTATAAATAAATGACTTCGTAGAAATGTCAACGTTCAGTGTTGTTGGTTCTGTTGCAATGATGTGCACACACGGGCATACAAATTAGGTTGGTTTTTTATACAAATAGTAGTCCATCCTCCTGGAAATCCTTCACGATGGAAATGTAAAACGCTGTTGAATGTTGTTGTTGAGCACCTTGTGTGACAGCATAGCTCACATTCTTTGTCAAGTGCCGTCGACTCTTTCCAGGGCAGGCATTCTTGGCACCACGATGATACCCTAAAAGAAAACATAAACATTCCAGCATTACTGTCATGTCAGGAAGCCAAAACTCATTTGTCCCGCTCCCGGAGTGGTCGGTTGGATGGAAGCAAAAAGCTCAGTAAAAACGCGTGTATTCCTACTTTCGTCCAAAGCTAAACTACACAATTTTCAACTTTCTCGGGCTTCTCGTATTCCATATATACCATAAACAAGTACTCCACGACGACGACAGGGGCACGCGGGGACGCAGTCTGGTCATTTTTCTTTGAAATGTATATGTATCTTGAAGCAATTATTTTGTCCTTTTAAATAGAACGCTGCTCGTCCCATGAAAACACATTAGAAACGGTCAACCCTAAACTTTTATGTTTGTGTTACGAAATAGAAGAAATAGTAGTGATTGTGATACATTTAGATATCTAGGTATTTAAATCAATAGTACAAAGTACAATGACATCTCACTGAATCCCATATGAAAATGGTAGAGAAGGTACAACGTATACGTAACCATCGCTCATGGCCCATGGTATAGCTTTTTACTCTCGACGACTAAAGCTTCCGTTTTATCATGTTGTGTGTTGATATTTTGTTGAATATGTCTAAAATAACATGGGTTGTGAAAACGGATGAAACAAAGCATGTAAGAATTTTGCGAGTCAAGATATCTGACTGTATATCTGAGGTTAAGCAGTGATATGCGAAAATGAAGTAAACATTTCTAGTAAGTTCTCTATTTGTTTAAATCAATATTTTAATTAATAAGTAGAGGGAGAACAGTCGTCACGCTCCGAAAAGTTATGTTTTGCGAAATAGTTATTACTTAACGAAATGTTAAGTGGCAGGAATACAATTGTCTACCAATAATAACGACAATGAAGATGAACATCGCCATACACTCTGTTTGAACACCCAAATTACATGAGGTATGGAAGGAGCACAACGAAAAGGTGGAAAATTGAAAAGGACAAAGTGTTCCTTCGGATTTATTTGATTTGTGAAATTGGGAAATATTACACGGTAAAGATGGATGGATTTTGTATGCTATTCTAATGGTATTGACTTGATTAGAATAAATACGAAGCTCTGGTAAAATATTGAATGCTGAATGGAATTTCTCTATTCGATACACTGTAATAGTGTTAGAATGTTAAAAACAGGCATAACAAATGAAAATGAAAGTATGTAAATATTACGCAGCAAGAACTAGCTGGTTATGTGGTATTTTCAGAGTTGAACTATGAAAGATGTATAAACACTTTCATTTCCTTAATTATACAGCCTAGTACATCCCACTTTATATGAGTTTTTAAAACCATACACGTAAATAGTATATAGGATATTGAACAAGATTGAAGATGTGAAGTTAACAATATCTTCCATTAATGGAAAAATAGTTGAAATAACGGAGGGAAATAGATTGTTTGGATAACTAAAATCTTTTGTGGTATATCGTATAGACGCTAACTTTTAATATACTTTTTATTTAAATAAAGTGCTTTCATACATGTTTGATATTTGGAATATAGGAATCTATAAATCAGCATTGCTAATAGAGTTTGCTTTGCAAAATTCTACATTAATTATCGTAAAATTCTATCCGCTACTTTTATTGAGACAAGTTACATCAAAATTTTGAGACATTTGAATCCACCGCCTACAGTTTATTATTAGTCCTACAATTGACACTTTTTTTACTTACCTCGATCATCCTATCACCTAAACAGTATACCTTGTACGTTTGCTTTTGATAGGGGCTTTCGTAAAAATATTTACCAAATTGATATTTAAATTCTCTTCATTTAGAAGTGTTTATGACAGCACCATTAATACTAAAGAGTCAGAATGTCAGACCGCGTCTCGTACTCTGATGTCTACCCTATATAGACCTTTAGTATATTTATCACAAGAAACCACTTCGGTACCATTCCGCAATAGCCTAACCGAATCATTATGTATCTCTGTCTCCTTTTATAATACCACCCCCCGTTGTCCCATTTTCGCAACGCCGCAAACTACACTGTTGTAGATAATGAGAGAATTTCAAAATACTATTGAAATCTGTTTCTTTGATGGGGAAACCGCCTTTGCGAATTGTGGCCTCTAAACCACATAAATTCTGTTGATGGTAAAGCAACACTGGTTTAATATGTAAAATGAGTAAAGAGTTAATAACTTTGTGGATTCTCTAAATAACATCCCTACACGATATCGGTTAGTTTTTTTCCCTGTAAGTTAATTTATACCTATATCATATATCTGTCTACGTAGCACGTACATCGCTCTCAACTTTTATCAATGTCAATAAAGAAAATGGTGGATGATATCCTCCCAAGCAAAAAAGAAAGTTTCAACTTCCCCGTTTCGTTTTTTTTGGCTTGCAGGTTTCATGTAAAACGTCAAAAACGAGAGTCACCTGAATATGATCGGTATAACTGATAAAAAACTTTTCTGTCCCACTTTTTCTCTGACTGTAAATTTGACATGATTTTAGTTTCACTCACACACTTATTTGATTTTAGCAGTTGATATATCCCTACCTAATGCTAGTCGCTAGTTAAGCTAGATATGTACCTGTGTTTTATATATTTCACTGGCGAAGTTAATTAGTTTAAAGATGTGTACTACAGGGTTTCATAACCGTCCGTAATCAAATAGTCCCTCAAGTTTTCTCCTTTTCACCAGGTAGTTCATTTGTAATGTTTGTTTTTGTTACTATCTATTATTTGTGTTAGAAGAATGCATTTCCGGGAATAAAAAAAAGTTAGTCTTCAATACCCCCAAAGACATTTCCGTTTTTGTCTGACATAAGGATGGTTTGCTTTCCGCCTCAGAGCTTTTAAACTTTTTCTTTGCGCTGCTGACATTATATATTTTTTTCTCTCGTTTCTATTGTTAACTAGCTTGGAACTACCACTCACAGTTACCCTGGCTCTTTGGAAAGTTTACATACGACCGCATCTTCTTTTACCATTAAGTTTGGGTGGTCCTACTCCTACAAGAAGACGACGACTGGCTTCTTATCGTCACGTCTCTATTTATTTTACCCTCCAACTACATTGCTACCTCTTTACCGGCTTTACATTTTTTCCTTTTACATATTTACATACACGCCCAAAAATGCATGTATCTCTATTAAACACTTCCCTACAAAGAACGCCTATTATAACAAAAGCTAGTTGTAGTGCGGCATGTCTAAATGATTTCATTCATAGATACAACTATTTTGGCAAATTACAATTTTACTCTTCACGGAGAGAGTGGATGAATGTCACCACAGCAGCGTAGCTTAGAGCAAAGAAAGGAGTGGTGTTTTAGGTGTGCTGTTTTATTTTAACCAGCTTGTACACAGTTTTGGTGACACGCTGCTTCCTTTGTGAAGCTTTATGCGTAGATGTAAGAAAAAACGTGCATGCATCCGTCTCATTGTGTAAAATACCAAACACAATAGTCGTTTTTCTCTCGCTCCCTCCCTTGCTTTTATCATCATCAGAAGCTTCCCTTCTTTAGGTTAAATTAAGTATGCAGTTTCATCAGCCGAAAGGAGGAACATGAAGACACAATTGTACTATTACGACAACCGTAAAAGTTTGACTATCAACCCGGCTAGATACCTCCCACAAGTTTCTGATGACTCCACCACCGTTCCGTGTGTAATAAGATATCCTTTTGTTTAAGATGCTACCGTTTTCATTCTTTCTAATTAGACGAGATTTTTTTTAGGTAAATTCTGTAGTCAAGAGGGAGAATAAAGGGAAAAACTTTAATATCAAATCAAACAATTATGCATGTAAGCACCCACTAACAATTTTTGAAGGCCCATTGTAAGAAACTGTACTGTGGCACCTATTTCGAAGAAAGTCATAATACAACCTATCTTTTTGTTTCGACCAGTTTGTTTAGAGAAGTTTTACGGTAGCTAGCTCGTCTAGTGCCCCTCTCTTTACTTCACCACTGCTGAAGTTGCACGACGGTGGGTTTGGAAAATGGGAAGAAAGTAGAAATAGAAACGTCAAGTCAATGCATGTGCGCCATACGTATGTACGTTGGTAGTTACTTTGTATGATGATGACAAAGAGCGCACACATATAATGGCTTGCTTTTTAGTAACGGCAGTTGAATGTACGACTTGTTAAACAAGTGGTCCAAACAAACACAATTTCATAGAAAATCTTCAAGTAGCTTCGTAGCTTCCTCGTCGTCATCACCATCAACTTACCACTGCACCACTACGAGTGTTGTATTAAAATGTGTGTTAAAATAGATGAAAACGGAAGACTGCCTTTATTACAATGGTGAAAGAAGAGGCAACTTTTTCCCTCTTATGAGATCGTTGCTTCGTTTTTGTTGCCGCCATTCAGGGTGTAAGTAGTGGGGGGCTTTCAGTTTTACAACAGAAGCGGCAACGGGAACAACATGACATGTGAAATTAGGTTTCTATGCAGCCAGATACACACATAAATATTCAACCACTGCTTTTACTCTGTATATCTGTGTGTGTGTGTGCGTGTGTGTGTTTTTGTGTGTGCCTATGAGCAACATGATAACTTTTCAACGGTGCGGTGGTGTCCGCCTGCAACTGAAGGAAGTGAAATGATACAGTATTGCACTATTATTTACCATTTCATCAAAATATCAACAAAAACGTACACACACACACACAATGATGTTTAGAATGGTGAAAAAAGATAGATTTTTTTTCACTGAATGCACATATCTTTCAGGTACATTTCAAGTGCCTTTCCTCTTCCCTCTCTGTTCCATCTTTCCATTACTTTATTTCATGGAATAATATAAAATAAAGTTCCCTCCAAGCCTTTCTTTCCCTTACATAAACTTTCATGCCCTGTTTATGTGCGGCCTTACACATCATGTAGCTAGGTTCATCTTTCACTTTCAGTGCGCTGAAATTTCCTTTTATATTGCCTTGCCACCCAGACAAACGTACAGTGTGACTGACTGACTACTGACTACCACCGTGGAGAAGAAGAACGGTAAATGCGAAGATGATGATGATGAAACTGATGTGAGTGGTGAAAAAAACACGCTTTCCGCGTCGCTCTCGAACGATTGTATACATCGCAAACAAAGCACACGTGGGGGTATGTGAATGTGGCATGCAAATGTACATATTTTCTATCTATCATCATCCACGCGAGTGGGAGACATCTATCCGAAGGCGAACATATAATAATAATAAAATGGAGATGGTATGAGTAGTTGTGGCATAGCAAGAAACTATGGCAAAAGCACAAAACGACAATCTAGCCAAATACGTCAGCAACAACTAATTTGTTTAAAATAAGTAAACGCATTCCCTTCCATTCCATTTATTTTCAATAGTAGGCACGGCGTATTTCATAAAATATACGTACATTCAAAGAAGCATACTAGGTGGACCTTTTTGTACCCAAGCCTTGGAATCGTTACGAGTTTTTATTAGACAAGTGGGTCGGTGCGAGGGAAAACGTGAAACCAAAGCTGTTCAGTTCTCCTACAAAAACTGCCAAAATTCTCTGACCAAATTTAACCAATCCCCTGACTAAAAAAACTGCTCAATCCCCAGACTTCTCATGTCTAGGCATTGGAGCATACTCAATCCTCAGACTAGATACTACTACTAGTAGTTCCCCTCGAACGTCTGGAGTCTGTGCAGGAAATTTCAAAATTTTCCACATTCTCCCATAAAAATAACAAAGCCACACAGTATTCATGTCCATCTTGAAACTTGGACGATAGCACTTGAACGTACTCTGGTTTTCCCTGTATTCTGAAAGTAACCTGAAGGAATCGACAGAGCAGAAAACGAGTAACCCTTACCATTTCCCTCATAGTATTCCCTGCTGACGCAGTAATATTGGAGAAACGCATCATTTGTATAAATGCTTTAGTCAGCTAACTAGCTCCATCAATTTTTTTCCGTTATTGATAACGTACTCAAGTGGCAACACTTTTTCTTCATTACTCTCTCAGTATATAGCAAGTCGACAAAGTTAGAATAAATAAAAAAAAGAAGCGTATTCAAAGCACCGCTCTCCTGGTGGAAACGTACACGCTCCGACTGAAGAAAAACCCTAGAGCTACTCTAATGTTGCGTCATGGAGAGATTCATTCAGACAGGTGAAATTCCTTCACGGCGCTGAAATGAGCTTTTATCTTATTGGTTCTTGTTGGGATGCTTTTTTTCAAATCTGGCATTCCATTCCCCAAAAGAAACTATATAGATTTTTCCTTCAAGTTAAATTTCATTTTACTGACACACACACACACAAGCTAGGAAACTACAATGGTAGAACCTCTTGCATGTAGACGGAGAAAGAAAGGGAAAAGCAAAGTCACAAAAAATATTATCACTCCCTCATATATTTATTTACCGCAATAAAAGGTTGAAAATTGCTGCCTATTATGTCTCAAAGTTCGAACATCACTGACTCAACTCAAGTCCCGAAGTATATTGCAGGGACGTGCGAGTACTCTCAGTACTGGGATGTATGTGTCCATTAATAGTAGCAGAGTGGTGGTAGAGAACTTCATTGGGCGAAACAATAATGCGTTATCAAAGAGAAGCACCAACAGGAGAAAGGAGGAGAGTATGTGCGTGTGTAAGAGAGAGAGAGGGAGAGAAAGTGACAAAGCTCATAATAGTGTTGGAATCGGACAGTTTCTAAAAATGTTAGATTATATCGGATCTGACATTGCCCTTTCCTTCTCCTTCGTCCTACCTCCTATTATTATTATGGGAGTGAGTACACGGGGAAAATGTACATTTTTAACTTGTTTATATTAAACGTTATATTACGTGGTGCCTCTACCCCCAGAAAATTACTCGTAGACAATGTGTGTATACCGTGTATATAACTCAATCGTGTAAACATCATAAAACTCGTATGCCCGATTTCCCAGTCGCAATGCATTTCAACCACGTGAAATGAAAAGATTATGACTTACAACAACACACGCAGACGTCTGCATTTTTCCAGATCTTTAGTGTATATCAATTTTTTGTAGCCAACACCACGACCATCACACAGCAAACGCCAGCAAAACTGTTTCTAAACTGTGAGTATACATTCCCATATGTACAGAGATTCTGGGGGAAGAGGAAAGGATATTATGAGTTCAAATACTTTGAAGACGATATGATATGAAAAGCTTTGCCACTCGGTTACGAAAATAAAAAAGATGTGTATTTGTATGTGAGTGTGTGTGTGCGCGCTTTTTACTTTCTTGGAGTTTGGTGGTGTGCCATGCCGCTGAAAAGAAAACACTTTTATTTCATGCTTGTCAAGCTTCAGCCATCCAGTATGGGTCACGCTTCTAACTAGTGCCCAATGCCAAATGCCAATGTAATATTGAATAAACTGCTCCAACTACTCATTCCCTTTTCTCTTGTTTGATATAAGACGTATAAGTTTCCCTTTCCAGGATGTTTGTGTACGCCGACATAGATATATGGCAAGATTATAATATACCGAGGAGGCTTTCACTGGCACCATTTATTTTGTATTTTTTTTCTCCTCTGTTCACGTTCACTTGTTCGGTTATTTGTCGTGAGTGGTGTAATGCACACGGTCCGTCTGCCTGGTCGTATATTTATTTGTATATGTTGTAGTCAAATGGATGTAAAAATGCAATGACGAGGAAAACAGTGGAAGCACACAGGGCGTATTATGGTTTCCCCTGAATGCAATACCCTTGTTCCCTTTCTTCACTTAATATAGCAGCGTCATACTTTCGTCCCCTTGTGTCATGACGAGAATCATCAATCCTAATGTGATGCATCAGGAGGAAGAACATAAAGACCGACTAGAAAAGCTGTACGACGAAACATAGAGAAGGAGACACTGAAATGGAGAGAGAGAGGGAGAGAGAGAGAAGGGGGAAGTAAGCAGAGGGCAATAAGTGGAGAGTAAAAATTCATGTAATACTTTTTACTTTATTTTAAGTCAGTGAATCACCATACTTTACATGTTTTTATAGCAGAGAAAAAGGAAGAGGAGGAACACACAAGTTTGTAGGGCTCGACGTCGGAACGTCCCTCGCATTTCTCCTGTTATCTTCTGTTGTTTAAATAAAATAAAAAGTACATGTATAGGCTTAACCCAAAAAAGTTGTTCATCTTTGATAAGTAGTAGTAAATGGAAAAAGATTTTTCACCTATCTCAAAGTACGGTGGGAATACAAAAATACCGGGCGGAAAAAGAAAGATTCAGAATATGAACGTCTTCCATTTTGCATATGGGGGATGGATGACACTACACTGTGTGTGTGTATGTGGATGTACAGGTAAAAAGTAGGAAAGTAAAAGTATTTTATATAAACGATGTTCTGGGAAGTATGAAAAGTAAGAACGTTCATAGAATCAAAAAAACATATTGCTCTTCTTCTTTTTTTCTCGAGTAAATCGCTTCCTGAAAGTAAGAAGAAGTACACGGGACAGTAAATATATCTAAAAGGCAAATAATTTCGTCGTATTTTCGTATTTGTACAAGCATATGAAAATGATGAGACAACTTTATTGTATTCTGTCAGGCGTTCCATGTTACAGGAAAGACGTCTTGAGTAGTAGAGCCAGTTTCTAGGGAAAACGCGTCTGAAGCACTTCGTTAGTACTTAATTACAAAAAATAACTTTCTGCATTTCGGTGGGGATAAAAACGTGTGTTACTCAATTCCAATTCCAGTTAAAATTGTTCATAAAAGGAAACGGTCGTGGATGCTCCAAGTGAATAAAAGTGGATGAATACAACGTTATTATGTACATTTACATGCAACTACAATGGTTTCCATTTTCATTATTAACAGCGCAGGATGCACTCGAATACGGAAACTTTTTTTTCATTCTACCTCTCCTGCATTCCTCTGAGATTCCTTTGTCATTGCGGTGGAAGTTAAGTACGCACACACGCGTTTTTTTCTGTAAGAGCAGCAGCAAATACAAGAAAAGGAAGATGTCTGCTGCGGAGAGGGAAAAAAAGAGAAAGTCATGAATGGAATAAGTGAGCACGCACACACAAATCTACATATACATACAGAACACATCCCATTTACTCCTATTACCCAAGTAATGTATTTGTGCAACTGCATGTCTCCTTTTTTTCTCCTGGAAAGGTTTCTACCGCCACTCTATCTACTCCCAGCCCAACTGCAAGTTTGAAATACACAAGCTGCAAATTGGTCCCCAGAGATTATGATCCTCTTTTCTTGTAACCTTTACCTGAATTACACGTAAGCAATAATTTATTTGGGGAGAAATGGAGTGGTACCATTTCATGGAGACATAAGCGCCGTACAATAACCCGCGCTATGGTGTGTGTAAGAGGGATAACAACATTACATTGTACGTGGGGAAATCATCTTTGCACCCACCCTTTTCCATCCATCTGCACGCAGTGATAGGCAGTGGGAATAAAAAGCAGTCGTTCAATTTTTTTGAGGATCTGTTTTATTCCATAAAATATCATTCAGGTTCACTTTTTTACATTACACAACTGAACAAGGCGCATATAAATGCAAATGGAAGAATAGCATGATGAACATGCAATCTCACCGGTAATGGTGGTAATAGTAATATAATAAACCGATATATTCGCAGGATATTGAGCAAACTCAGGCTATTAGTAGAACGGTAAATGCGTTAGCTCTCCAGCCCGCCAGGCAGTCCTGTAAGTCTAAACCGTAAAAGGCGAAAGTAGTCAGCACACACTAAATGGCTAATATAAAGTGACATGACAAACTGCTCTGAACCACGTTTCTTGCCCCGAAGGTTCATTTGGTGAGATGTTGACATTTCTGTAAATAAGCGGTATACAATCCTTATTGTTGCCATGTGAGGTGTCATTTACAACTTGGAAAAATTGTAGATCTCTTACAAAACTCTCCCGCAGTCACAACAATAGGGGAGAAACCTGCAACCATGCAAGTTTGACATTTCAACCTGGCAAGGAATATTAATGATATGAAATTATGGTATTTACGGGGCACTGCCGCAGAAAGACGGGTAGACAATCGATATCTCGTGGAAGAAAAAAAAGTTTACGCTTTCCCCACATAAATGAACAACTGTCTAAAACAATATAATAATGGCTACGCAACGAAGAATGGTTCATGAATTTTTTATTATGTTATTTCTCGTCACTTCCAAGCTGCTTGCCCTCTCGCAGTGCATGGAGGACACGCAGGTAGGTAAACCGGACTGATAACGGACACCCCATACACATGGACGCAACTTAAAATATTCCGCGCTGTCATTAATGAGAAAGTTTTTGTTTCAGTGAAACCAGTACGGAAACGAAGACGTCGCTCTCTGCCATTTTAAACCCACTCCAGTGACAAGTGTCAATGTGGAGTATATATTATACATCATTACATGGTTTACACAGCTGCTCTTCCGTTAAAAGCTAGAACGAAGCTGAGCATAAAATGTTGCCATTTGAAATGCGGAAAAGTGATTACTTCCAAGAAGACAGGGCATCATCAACAATTGACACACAATACACCTTCAGCGTGGAAAGAATAATGTAGCCTTGTTTTGAGTTTCCTGACAAAAAAATAATTACCGCGTTCCGCTTCACATCAGGAAGCCGAAAACGTTTTCGTGCTATTTACTCAATTTCAACACGCGGACGGCTTTTCAAGTGCTTGTATACGAAACAACTTAAATTTAGTGGATGATATATAAAGGAAAACTAATTCGGGCCTCCTATAGAAAATAATAAGTGAGTGGGTTACATTATACATGATATGTACCAAAGTAATTAGTATAAGTTGGAAGACATGTGCTTTTTCTTTCAACTATCCCAGTGGGCTACTCACTCTCCTGCTGCTGCACGCGGGCATCTATGTACTTAGCTTTGTACCGAGTCGTGAAAAAGACAGACAGACACAGGCACACTCCCAAAACAATTCGCATTTACGTGCTTTTTCCTCCTGAAACAAAAAGCGTCAAACACAATGAAAGAGAGAGAGAGAGAGCAGCGAACAACACGAGAAAGTGGAACCAACGTCGTCGTTGTCTAGAGAGTCAAATTTAAGAACATGAGTATCTTACGAGAAGACTAATAGGTTAAATTTAAGACGAGATGAAATATGAAGCGATGCGGAGTATGCCCCTATTACTTTTTCTGCAAAGTTTTGTAATTAATTATGAATAATGAATGTTGAGTCTTTATTATTAATTTAAAATTGAGAGACCCTTAGTGCTTACGGCTGGAAAAATACACATACCATATCGTAAGCATATAATGTTAACTCGAGTGAGACTGACGATGAGTGTAAGAGCGTGGAGAATTTTCACCTATTTTACTTCTGTCGAGAGTAGAGTATATGATCCAGAAGAATTCCACTTTTCGTCGGGAATGAAATTATGTTCGCCCAGCGCACACATAGAAATTTACTTTTTCGATACCATTATATCAATTGTGTGTATGTGTGTGTGCCTACGCATACTGATATAATGACAGCAACAGCAATAGTGGGGCTTCTTTAGCTTGCCCTCAACAAAAGTAACATAATGAGAGAAAAAATGAGATCTCTACTCCATAACGCAAAAAGAGCACATTTGGGGAGGGCGAGAGAAAGAAGGAGAGAAAAATCTCTTTCAGAAATCGTACAAATATCCTTTTAGCACATTTATTGCATATTTACTGGAATTTCTGAGGCTGATAGAGATGCACAATCAGCGTATATAAACGAAGGCGTAAAATGTGTAATGTGAAAGGCTCTCTGCCGTTGCCGTGTGATAGTAGTGTGGCAACAGAGAGGGAGAGAGAGAGAGAGAGAGGAGAGAAAAGTAAAATAATAACGAATAACCTATCTACTTGAAGAGTACTTATTCACGGGCTTCTTTTTCCTATATCAAACTCCGAAATCTCATAATGCAATCAGGTAGATGTGTACAGACTCCTGCTTTTACAAATGACGACAAGGACGATCTATTCCATCACGGCACATAACTAAATAGCATACACACTACACACACACACACACACTTACGACTTTTTGTAAACACTTATATAGGTATATTTAAAGGACTTTACTTTGTGTGTCCTCGTACAACTTTGTAAGTTGGAAAAAAAGTTTTTCAAGTAAGCAGCCTAAGTTGAAGAGAAAAAAGAGAAATCTAATTCTAAAAATGAAGAAACTAGCACATTTTTAGTAGATTCACTCAGTAAGCTCATATCACGAGTAAGCGTAATTACGTTTTTTTATCGTCTGCTGCTTTGTTGAGTACTGGTGGTGAGTGTACCATTGCATTGGCAGTGATAATAGGCAGAAAATGTAACGAGCTTTCTTTTAAAGAATTGGATGAGCAGAATGCGCATTAGAATAAGGTTTTATCAAAGACGTTTCCCTCTTCACTTTAGCATTTCATCACTGTGGAGCTCAGCCATTCAAGCAAAACTGATGACTGCAAAATAACCCAGTGAAAATCAGACGAGTTCTTATTGTGGTTCGGATTCCCTGCCACTTCTACTGGCAAGGCACAACACGGAGAAGCAGAAAGTGGAATCAGCAGTAGCTCCTTCTACTACTGCGGCAGGGAAGGACGACAAAAAGGAATCATTATTTATCTTGTACTGACAGAAAAACAGATACTGATATTTTGATAGGGTACTGGTGAGAAAACATTACTTTTGAGAGTGTCAGGAAGTCTCAAGTACGCAATGCCCCCGCAAAATTCGTACGTTTATCCAATTTTAATACATCGACTTTACCCCACAAATTTACACTAAGGATGCACCGACAAGAGACAAGTACATATTATGAAACATGTTTTTCTTCGCTGGAAGTAATTACAAGTTAAAAGGAGCATCCATGTATCATTTATCATTTCCTTCTCGTTTCATGGAGGCTGATTCCATCAGTTAAAAAGAATTTTAATATGTATATATCCAATTATTTATCAAAAGAAACCCCAACTACATGTTGTCCACTATTGTAATGGATAAAATGGGGAATGGGGAAAAAAGTCGGAGCATAAAAAAAAATGCGGGAAGAGAGAACACGTTTGTATGACAACTAAAAAAAGTTGAGGAAGCGTGCTTTTCCATTTTTTTACAACTCGCTTCGCTCCTACATACTCGTAATATCTATAACAGTTCAAATCTGACGCTGTCAAATGGTTTGATGTAAACTACCAACTGAAGTTGCCGTTCGGGAAATGAAATTATGAGCAACCATTTTTTTCTAATTCAAAGAATCGAGAATGTGACTTTCACATGCATGGACGCCTCACTGAATCACATACCAATCTATATTTTTCTGCCACTGGTACCAGTTGATATTGGGAAGAATTTTTTTAGGAGTTTCTGTTGCGCAATAGATCAGAGTGTAAAAAACGTTCCTAGTTACTGCATAACTGCTTAAGGAGAAGTAAAATTTACTTTGAAAAGAGTGCCTTTTACTGTGTTCGTTATTTCTTTTCGCGAAAAAAAAGACGCCGAGAAAGAAAAGCAGTATGGCATTCTTTGTTCATCCATTTTCTTCTTTCAATTCTGCAAAATAGTAAATGCTGTCGTTGTATGTGTACGGAGGTATCTACGTATGCATGTGTGCGTATGTGCATGTGATGGCATTCTTTCTCTGTTTCCAAGCACAGCATAAAAAACTCTTTTTCTGGAGCGGCATGAATAAAGTCATAAAAAGGAAGTACGTATGTAAGTTAGTTCCTTTTTCTCTTTGCCTGATGCTTGATAAACAAAATGCCAAGTGGCAACAGTGTTTCATTTAGAAATTTTTTACAGTTAGTACTTACACGTATAAGTAACAACACAGAGCCGAGTAAATCTGTGTGATATTTTTAATGCTTATATAAATAGATAGTATATATTATTCACAAAGTTTTTAAAAGAATTTTATACATGTACTTTCTATGTAGAAAGTAAGAGAGAGAGAGAGAGAATCTAAATCGTCCTTTTACAATTTTTCCTCCTCGCATTCCTTAAATCTTGGTAACTTTTTCTGTCTTGCAGTACAAATGAAAAATGCAAAAGTTGGGGATAGACGGAGAAGGGGACGTGAGGGAAAGAAAATGGAAACCATTTTCGTCTACATGTTAGTTAAATTATCTAGGCTGTGTGTGAAGTGTTTCACAAAATTGGCTAGAAAAGTTGCAGCTTCTTAAGGCAGTAAAACGGATTTACTTACGAGGAAAACTTCGCTAACGAAACACTTAATGACGAGTTGAAAGATCCTACAGTCTCTTGTTGTGCCGTATTAGCCGTGTCATCTTGACGTGTGCATATTGCTCATTATTCTCCTACTATTAGTAGCATATGAGTAAGAACGGAAATGAAAGAGGCAATCCGTATAGCGGAAGCCAAAATCCATTTTTCACCGAGAATAGTACTTTCCGACGACCTCGGCTGACAAACAAAAGGTGTAAAAGCATTAAGTATATTGTCTACGACTGGTAGAATAGGGTTTTAACAAAAAAGGACTTCCCCCTAAAAGTGATCTTGATACTGTTTGGGGTTTGTCAAGAAGAACTACAAAACCCACCAAACCATCACTACGGCCGCACACACACACACAGCATAATCGTACATGGTTTTTTATCCTGGCATGCCCACACGCCGATCTCTGCCTAAAAACGGCGTGAATGATGAGAAGGTAAGCGCCTCAAATCTGGGCCATCTAATGCAGTTACTTCTGTGAAGAGTAATCCAATTTTTTCTCTAGTAGTCAGTGGGGAAGGAGGAATTCCAACCAATTTCAATCTGAACGTAAGAAAGCTGCTGGCTGCTTACGTGCTATATTTGTCTTATACCGATAGATGGTTACGTGAACAAAAACACAGATGCACACGCCACGCCATCCACTCGTTCCTCTGAAGAAGACGAAGAAGAAGAAAAAAAATGAAGGAAAGCAAGGCAAGGAGAAGGATCCGAGGATCGACTGAGTCTTAGACAGAAATAATGTCTTTCAACCACGGTACCGGTCTTTTCTCGAGTCACTAAACTACCAAGCATTCAAGTGAAAGCTAATCTGTTTTGGGGGAGAATAGGGTACAAGAAAAGATATGGGAACGACAGAATGAAAAAAAAATAAGCGAAATGGGAAATGGCTTCCAGGATGAAGGGTAATCTTCGTTGTGGTGATGATCATCGTAGTGGTCGTGGTGTGATCTGAGGTGTAGTCTGTGTTCCAGTGCATTTTCCAACGTTCCACGATTTTCCAACCTTCTCCACTCTGAATCATAAGCAATGAAGTTAACCAAAGCCACCGGACGGTGCCATAAATACATCAAGATGATAAACAGAATTGTGGAATCCAAATCTTGCCCTCTCCTATTACAAGAGCATGTGTTTCAAAATTCTTTCTTGGACACTCGCTTCCTTCCTTCTACAAAGACATTCGTTATAATTTCCCTCTATGATGTTTTAAGCCCATTTTTAGATTAGAGGACCATGAAGTTGGCGAGAAATCGCCAGCAACCATACACACGCACGCACACACCGCATGATGTGTTAACAGTAGCCTGTCTTCAAAATGGTTTTCACCAACGACGATCGCTCGAGTCATCGAAAATTGTATTAATAGATATTTATATAAATATAAGCGTCATCCCTCCATCCTCCCTCTATATTCCTCGTATATATCTCTCTCTCCTCGCGTTACCGTTATCTAATCCTGTAATGCTGACTACGTGCCATAAAAAGATCAAAGCTTTAAGGTTTTCCCAACGGGAAGAATCAGTACAAAATTCTTGTGTGTTTTCAAAGTTTTTGCTCCTTGCGTTCTACACTGGCAACGTAAGGTGAACAAAACCACAGAGAATGAATTTCAACACAACAGACGATTTTTCTTTGGTCATCACGATGATGTGTTGCATGATTGATTAGCTCATTTGTGGTTTGCTATCATCCTTTTGGGGATCACCAAACATGTCCGAAACAACAAAGTATATTTCAGTCACAGGTGTACGCTGCGGACAGCAATGAGTTGTGGGTGACCTTTATTCTGGTATGCTGCCAAACGTACGTTTGTATGATTTTGCGGATGAACGTACACCACAATATTTCCGGGAAACAAAAACCCCGGAATGCCAGCAACACCGAGAGGAATAGACACACGACAAAGGGGTGATGATGACTAATAATATGAGATTATATTCTGGGTATATTATCTTGCCTTGTTTTTCTCCCTCTCTCTCTGTCCCTACACACACCTCCGCCAGGTTATGTTCAAAAAAGCGAAAAAAGGATTTTATGAGATGGGCAGGAGGAAAACGGGTATCATTGTATCGTGAGATAGTGTAATAATATGGAACGGACAGGAACACCTTCAACTGATGATTCAGATGATAATAATGGTGCGGATGATGATCATGATGATGCGGATGCACGTCGTCTGTGGGGGATGAATGGGTATTATATACATGTTTAGTAGCTCTCTTTATGTTTAGCAAAAGAGATATGTTTCTCACGCAGGCTTCATTTGTAATAATAATAACAAAACATCGTTGTCACTGTAACTTATTGTCCACTTGAGTTGCTACTACTACTACTATTACTACTGGTGTGCCGGTGGCTCGATTCTCCCTTTTGTAATTCTCTTGTTGGCTAGAAAATATACATTCGGAATTTAGGAATCTATCCAGCAACACAAACATCCAGACACACACACACACACAAAAGTATGAATTGTGTTGAAGTAGGGCTGGAAACAGTTTTCTGGTTGAGGCAGTCAAGTGGAAATATTGTGCACACGCTTCTTTTCTGAGAAAAATAGCACCATAAAAGGTAATAATACCAATACCTAATATCAACTGTGTAAGTCGGTAATAAATACATTCAGAACAGAGTGGCTCATAGAGTAATACGTTTTACGAATGCGGCGTATCCAGAGCTCTCTCGGTAAACTACAACAACAACAACAGCTACACAATGACTAGGAAACGGACGATGACGGTACAGCAAATGCAACCGACACGGCATAAGGTAATAGCAGTCACGCCAAATTGCACCAACACAGACACATTTGAAGTGAACAGCACCAGCATATAATCACTAATTCAGTCCTCCCCCTCCCTCACAACAAAAAAAATCGTCGTTCGCCAGACTGAATAAAATAAACGCATCAGCTGTTGTGTTCTTTACTGACCACAAATCCTGGGTGGAAGGGACGACGATATCATGCAGGCATTTACTGGTATAACTTTGTACTTGGTATGCACCTCGGTTTTTGTTAAATTTCATTTTCTACTTTTGTTTAATAGCATTGTATACACACACATAATTTACTTTTCCAAGCCCATTATTGGACAAGAGATGACAATATCGGTTTGTCCATGCCTACCCCTCCGTTTCCTATGCGTTTCCAGCTTGTAATACCTCTCAAATTACACACATAGGTGGATAATATAGAGCGGCGTGGTGGTGATGGTGATGGTGCCAAGGCTTATTATTAGTCAAACGTAGTATACTGTGGTAGTTGCAGCACAAAACATGATTTCCGTAAAGTACCTTGCCACACGAAAGTTTTGGTGCATAGCGGCCCTACATTTTATGGCATTCTAATTATTAGTTACGAACTTATGAAGGGGATTACACTATTGCACCACTGTTATATTATGAATGGGATGCGTGAGTGTATTTGAAAGTAATTCATCATCGTATTATACATTTATATTTATATTCCTTTAATAATAATAGCATTGCCGGGCAGTTTTCCCCTTTGACAGACAGATCAAAAGTCAGATAACAACTTTTAAAAGGGGAAGTAAGGAGATACGAGTTGAACTTTATGAAAATTTCTTTTCCCTTTCGTTAAGGTTCTTCCCGGGTTTTGCTAACAACAATTCTGCTTCTCACATTATTATTGTACCTTTTATTTGATACAATGCCGTGTGATGTCAGACGTTTTCCCCGTGCATGCATGAGAAAAGAAAGAGACATGATGAAGGGTTAAAGAATTTTGTACGCCTCTCCTCTGTATTCTACTACTCCCTCATTCTTTTCCTTTCGGATTCACCAGCACGCAGAGAGGTCGAGCTCTCTACCAGAAATTATAATGTATCCATCTGTCTCGGTAATGGTGCCATTTGCTTGGAAAGTGTTTAGTAAAATGTTTGATGTATTATTAAGGTCATCATAGTGCAACGCAGAGTGCCATATGATGTAACCCGAAAAAAGCTGAGAAAATGTCCTGTTGATGTTGACAAGTATTCCTTTATTTACTGCACAAGCAGAGAACCAGGTTTCTAGATCCTGTCGAGAGAGCAAGAGGGATATAAAGGGAACGGTTCGCTGCTTCTTTGGTGTATGATAGAGAAAACACCGGTCGGTCTACTAATCTTCCCGCTTGTAGGGATTCATCTCGGATCCTCACGCCAGCAAGAGAGACAACATGATAGGAGCAGCATCAAAAAGCAGCCAGAGAACTTGTTTGGGGGAGAACAGTTGTTGTTCTTTTGAAATTAATCTAAATAATTCTGGGCCATTCTGTTTTGAGCATGTATCAAGTTATCTAATCATGAGGATCACCCTCACCTCAGTGTTCAGTTAGAGCTCGTCAACCATTCTGAATCACATGACTTATTTATCTTTTGAGATATGAGTCATATTCATTGAGGCAGGCAGGCGGTGTGACTGTTTTTGAAGCCCTGTAAAATTTGAAAGAGTACCACCGTATTGCCACCATAATATTATTCGTATTACAGGCGTACACCCCTTTTCATAATGCTATGTGGCTTGGAAAGCACTTTCACAATTTAATTACTTGTATGACATTGGTCCTTTTCATTAGTGAATTTGTGGCGCGAGATAATACATATTTTGGACGCTTAGCAAAGTTTTTGCAACTGTTACATCCCATTTGGCAAAACTTCTCAACAGTTTGTGGTCGCTTTCCAAAATCGCTTTTAACGATATTTTAACAAACCCCGGAAATTGCGTCTAGCAATTTCAATTTCTTTCAACAATGGGAACAAGCCGAGATACAGCGTATATACGAGTTTTTACACGGCGGATAAATCCCAATGATTTTCCTGAATAAACATTCTATACACTACGGTGCATTGCAGTCTCTTTCTCCATAATCTCTTCTCACTGTCGACCGCCGAGTTTATTTCCATTTCCTACCAAATCTGCGTGACATGACATGTTCTGTAAGTGTGTGTAAATGATAAGCAGAACCAGCCCATCAACTCTCCTCCACACAAACAAACATTTTCCCCCAAATACGCATGTATAGCTACTCACAAAAGCAGATTACTTGGCAACATATATTTCTAAGGAGTGAATTACGTGCATGTTGTTACCGAGCAAAGAATCACACCACTCTGGAGTGGGACACATTGATGTAGGCTAAAGTTAGCAGATTGGATCATAGAGTGAAGTCGTCTATATAACCCAATGTACAAGACAGCAGTTTAGTTAGAAAGATTGAAATACACGTCTCTCTCCCTCTCTCTCTCTCTCTCTTTCACTCTTCTTTGACTTTTACTCTACATCTCCCTTCATTGTTTTGTCTGCTAAAACTAAAAGACTACCGCGTTCCCTTTAAAATAATATGTTTACAGTCGACGACATTTATGGTCGATATTAGATTGAGCAAAATAAATGCATTACAAGATTAAAATATTCTGCAGAGAGTGGAACGACAGAACACATAATAATGAGGATGCTCTGGAATTTCATTCCAGTCTATTTTGTTGCTGCTTTATCGGAAGTCAGTTGGGTCATGAGTAGCTCTTCATCTCTTTCTTTTTCTTTCTATCTTCCCGCCATGTCAAATTACTTTTAAAACACTCAACATTACAGTTGTCCCCACAACCACGACAAGCCACCCAAACCTGTGCCACGGTGGTGGTGCTCGGTTCTAGGTAGCCAGTTAAGTTACAACTTTTGGTGATACAAGCAAGGGGACATACTTTTATGACTCCCTGAAACATATTGGACATCAGTTTATTCAGTTTCTCCTTTTCCCTTTCTACCGTCCTTGTTCCAGGAGTTTGGATGCGATTCAAATTATTTTCCTCATAGTTTATGCATGTACAAATGTTTTGTAAATGCTTTCAACGTTATAATGGTAGGTCCGTGCTGCCGTGTTTTTTTCTCTCTCTCTCGCAGTGAAGAGCATTATTGTGCGTCGTCCGTAAGGCACCGGCTGCACGGAATCTTTTTTGTATATCTTCCCTACATCACACTGGCCTCACCAACTTTCACAACAACCAACACCAACTCACGTACCTTATTATTGTGAAAACATTATCAAAACATCCTTGTGCAACTTTACTTGACAAAGAGAGCAAGTTTAAACTTTCAAAATGAGCTCGCCGATATAAATTCCGAAATGTTAGGAAATTGAGGCGCTATCTATGCGTATACACCGCACCGGGCAGGAAACAATGTTCTCCATCATCACATATGATGTATTATGCATACAAACACGTTTATCCTACTGCCAACAACAAGCACGGCAGCTAATACGGCAAAGTAATATGCGAGAAAATATGGAGGAAACCAGGTTACTAAATGATATCCGGTATGGCAACATTAGTGGGAATCCTAAAATACCAGGGACAGAGAGATAGAGGGCAAAAAAGAAGCTCTATTTTCCCTGTATTTGTGCGTATGTGTGTGGTGTGTGAGTATACACCTATTATATTAACTCCAAAAAGATAAACCTGGACGAGTCGATGAAAATGATGGTGCACGCTAATTTCACCCAAGACTTCATTACTTGAACTTTCGATTAGTACGTACAGTTACCATCTCATTGTGTTTGTTAGACCAGCTAACAAACAAATATTAGAGCAGGTTTGCTATATTCTGTTGTGAAAGATGAGCACGCAACCCACGTTATTTCATCCTGCCTTCCTGTCTGAGTGATCGACAATTTACGTCTTTCCTCCTTCTTTTTCAAAAAGGTGGATGATGATCCCCACTCACACATACACACACAAGATCTCTTTCACTTGGGCATGTTGGAAAGGTTCAATTTGATTTTTACGCCTGGATATTATGTGTGTTGATAGTCAACACACTTAAATTACTATTCTGCGAGCATCCGCGAAATTGCAAACAGGGTTTGCTTTCTCCGGAAAATAAATGAAATTAATATTGGTAGAACGCGCTGCTGGTTACTACTAAATCATATTGTCGTTGGGAGCAGAGCTATGGCTCCAAAAATCTATAGTACCAACCGAAGTCGTACAAATAGTTTACGATACGAATATTCCTACGTACGCTAGAAAGTTACTTGGGCGCAAATGCGTACACTATATATATACTCACTTTCTGGAGCTTTATGTTCAGGGACAATAAACGTATTTGAGCAGCAGCACAATATGTACAATAGTCAGTTTACCTTTGAAAGAAATTCATTAAATACACAACCGCAGAATTGGTAAGGACTGCACGACGACGTAATGGTTAGTAAAGGGATATGGTAGTAATTAAATAACATCTTGCAATTTGTTGGTTGGCATACACCAAGTGCTTTGTCAAGACAGGCAATTGTTGAATATGCATACTGCTCAATTACGGTGGGGAAAATGCTGGCTACTTGTCCACTTCGAGAAGGTATAGCCCCCTTTGTATTGTGCCCATATCAAATGTATTGGTGATCTCGCGGTAGACAATTACCCCTAACTGGGAGCAAATGCGCCCATACATCTGCTGAATGAAGTCCGATGTAAATATATATGTATATATATAATTCGAGATGAGATAGAATCCCTGCAGCATCCCTTCAGTTATTAACTACGAAGAGCATTTTAATGCTAAAGTAGTTTATGCGATCAGTATGTTTGTCTGTCTGTGTGTCTGTCTGTCCGTCTGTCTGTCTGTCTGTAATCACGATAACTCTTCAGGGAGTTGACGGATTCCGCTGAAACTTTGCATGCAGGTACTATGGGTCAACAGAATATTTCCTATTGAAAT
>JAHZNE010002318.1:0-12905 GCA_027744055.1 Callyntrura sp. NNG-2020
AGTCATAAGGTGTGTCTCTTTGCAATCTTTCTAAAAGGAAGGGAATAATGGAGACATTGGTAGGAAAGTTTAGAATGAAATGGATATTTCGAGTGACCATGCCGGGTGAAAATGGTATCAATAATGACTTTCTCTTACTTTCACCACTTTTTCTGCCGCTTGTTACTTAAAATGTTCATTCCCTTATCCAATTATTCTCAAGAAGAGCAATGTATACTTGGTCTTACCTTCCAACTCTGAATTAGGCGGGGTATTGCTAATGCGAGCGTCCTTGGCCACGTAATAGAAGAATCTACCACAGATCAGGACGGCTATAATCTGGAACCATAAAAAGAAAAGGCACAATCTGTTTAAAAATAGCTACAATGAGTCGGCCAGCACTACAATGAACATTAAATTCTAAAAGGCAATATCGGTAATCGGTGGGAACGAATAGAGGAGAAAATCGGCATTACGACATTTATCCATTTGTTTCTTTCTCAAGTAATGCACGCGCGCTTTCACTCTCTGCTCGGTGGTAATATTATTAAGCAATATCAATTCAATACCACGTTTTCCAATTTTTTTCTCCTAGAAAGTGTCGCAGGAAAACGGCTGACGGCGGAAGTAAAGAGGACAGAAAGGGCACAAACTATCTTTTATATGACACTAACTGTATTTAATGTAGGTGCACCATTGAAGTGGAGTAACGCTTGTACAAATTACACTTTTTGAATGCAGCACATCTCATAATATCATTGTGATATTATTCCAGCAAAAACGTTTATATTCCCAGATACTCTTGCACATTTGTATGGGAGAGAATCCAAAAATAGAAAATATGTTTAAAGAATTTCAATTACGCAAATGCCTCATACATTTTCGTTCCCAGGAAGCTTTCGACATCCATTCATTACTGCACATTGGCAAAGCATCCCGAAAATACAACGCACTCAGTTACACTACAACGAGAGAGAGAGCGAGAAAAAAGTAGAGGGTATGGAGAGACAGATACGACGTGCTGAAGTTAAAACTAGACGATACGGATTCTACTTTAAAAGAGTCTACGTTAACAGAAAAACACTTGAAAGCAATTAGTTTGGCTGAGTCGCCTTTCAGTACCACTCACCAGCATGAGCTTACAGTAACTTTGAAACTTTCCATCCAACTTTACATACAACCTTTAGGATACAATATTTATAGCACACATACTAATTTCAATAAAACGTATTTACAGGTGCTTAAAACGATCAATCGATTCTAACCATTTTCAGATTTTGCGCAAATCACCCCAAACATTACTGCACCAAGCAAGCGCAAGCAGTAGAAGACAGGAAATATTTTAACCTGAAATTCGCGCCCTTTTATGTCATTGCTAAACAACCCTGAAAAATCTATGTAACCACTGCAGCTTTCTTGCAGGATGCACATTCCTCCGTATAAGCTCATTTCAGTTCACACCTCTAGCAAATGCGCATTATCACAATACATTTTCAATTGTTCTTTATTACAGTCTTTTTCTCAATTGAAACCCCTCTCATTCCCACGGACTCGTTTGCTGGCGCACCGTACGCCGCTTTATACTCAAGTACATTGGTCGTAGTTGTCGTCGTTATTCTATTTATTCTTCGCTCTCTGAATATAGCCACTCAACACATTTGCCTTTCTGCTTCCCCCTTCCCTCGCCATCATCCCACTACATTTACGCTTGTAATCTATTTTCTCTCCTTCAGCACCTTTTTCTCCAGTTATTATTCCCTGTGAATGCGATAAAACATTTCCCCTCTCGCTTCGATGGTTGACGGTGATGATGGCGATATGGGTTGACGACGACGACGATGACGATATGTTATTCAGGAGAATCACACACACATATGAGAATTTTGTCCATTTTCTTTCTTCCAAACCATTACCATTTGCCAAGAGCTCAAAACTATGCTGTACTTTCGTCGTACATTTTATCTGGAAAACACGATAAAAGCCTACTTTCCCCCGTTATGATCCTCTCTTGTCATGTACTTATGCAGGTAGTTATTATAATGCCGTTATATTATTACGGCGCACATAACGTCATAATGGAAATTGAAATTCGGAAGAAAATTACTCATGAGTTACTGAGAGAGGGTGCGCACCTATCTACTTATATATATATATATACCTATCCAGTCCTACGCGCCATACATATTGACACCACGCAGCAGTTCAGAGTTTGAAAGAAGTAATAGATTTCAGACGTTATTTTCTACCGAGAAAAGTGGAAGAGAGAGAGAGAGCGTGGTATTACTATTGCTGTCACATAAATCGATCGCTTTCTTTACAAGTGCCCGAGTTAAGTTCGATTTAAAGATTTTAATAGTGGCACTGCAGAAGAGAAGAATAATGTCGTAAATGATGATGACGATAAAATTACTCTGGTGAATTAGAATTTGGAAGGCTAATATACTCCCTTCTCTTCGTTTCATAGATTTGTTCTCCCACTTTCTCTCTCTCACTCTCGACAGAATAAATTGCAACAATAATTGTGTTGTCGACGAGGGGAAAAAGTGTAATGCTAAGCTTCTCATTTTTGGCACAAATACACTAAAAGAGGCAAGCAGAGCAGAAACGGCAAAGGTTACGCATTACTTGAATTAAATGGAAAAGTGCCAAAACTTTCCTTTTGTCAGACTGCTATTCGTGTAGGGACATAAAGACACACGAGAGAAGAAAAAGGAAAAAATTGGGACAAACCCCCAAAGAAAAAAGAATTACTTTTTGCTCGGCACAAACAGCGCAAAAATATAGGATTTGAGAATGGAGAGAAGGATGTGAAAATCCAAAAAAGGATGGGTGACTGATACAAATGGTTGACCAACCAACGGAAGGACACCAGCTTGCAGTCTAAAGTTTTTTTGGAGAAAGCAACAGCAAAAAGTGACGGTGGAACCTGGAACGGAACTCTGCCCATATAATAGAAGATAACTAGAACAAAAGTAACTGTTCTACTGCCACCAGGAAAAAAAGAAATTTCATCTTCCCCACTCCTGGGGGTCACATCTCGCGTGATGATCCTACGTAGAAATGTACGATGTACCATTATCTGTCTGGAAAGTGGCCGCGTGCAAATTCAAAGATCAAGTAGACGGCAAAACCGCATAATATTACCATTATGAATGATTTACCCAGAAAGATAGATTATTAAAGAAATCGCTCGGGATAAGGATAACACTCTACAATGGTACAGCAGTCGTAAGGTTTCCGACACTTTAACTTTTACCTACTGAAATCTACCTAAACACAGCCATCCAAAAGATCCAAGGTTTTTTGGCGGTGAACTTGCTCTCCTTTTGTTTGTTTAATAAATGATCTCTATGTAAACAACAAAATGTGATACCTTTCCCGAAATCAGATTCGATTTGCTACCCTCCGCTTATTGCAACTTTTTTTTGATTAGCGAGAAAACTTACTGTGACAGACACAGACAAGGAGAATTCTCCTTTTCCTTGTCGCGTCTACAGCAGTAGTCAGAAGGACAGCAACAAAAACTCAGGTTGCTTCCCGAAATCGGATGTACTTCAGTCAAAAATGGGAATAACTGAAAGCACGCTCTCAAAACAAAAAAAATTCTTCATCCAGCTTAGCGTGTTTGTGTGTCTGCGTCTGTTTCAGCAGCACACATCACCATCACCGCCACTTCCAGACAGTAGTAGCACAGCAACATTTCAGCCAACTGCACGAACTCACTGAGGAAACGACCGGCTTAAAACCAACTTTGTATTCTACGAACGTAGGCGGTAGATTGTGGGATTTTTTGCACGGCGGTGCATATTATGCAAATTATCTCATAAAACTGCACCACAAAATTGTCCGTAAAACTGGTTACGGCACTCCCCGTACCAACTTCAATTTAACGGCTACATGCTCAAAAAGACGCTAGGAAAAAATGTAAAAAAAATTAAGTGGTTGCTTCGTATATCTGGTTCTGCCAAAACTGTATACATTCATAATCTATAATATCTTCCACATATATCATGTATAACTTTACGGGTTCCATCCCCGCCTGTATTTCACCGTCATTACACTCTATATCCTCTTATATATAACCCCCTGTAAATCATGGAAATGTTCGGCAAAATCTTGCCTTTTGTATGTCATCCAGATACCCTGAAATTCCACCAGAGTCTAGGACGCGACACAAAAAACCAGAAATTATACATCAAGATCGTTATACGTTTTGACTGCTTGCAATTTAAAAAAAATCTTGTCTCTTTTACTCCCCCGTCTTTTCTTGGAAGTCGTAGAGACAAAAAGCCTTTAACGTGATACTTGTAAAATATACACACACTTGCACACATCCGTAATATATCTCTTTTTGTACATAAACACGTCCCATAAATGACTAATGTCGTGGCTCGCCGAATTTCCTCCGGGAGAAAAGCCTTTTTAAAAAGTGTTCTTTTCATTTCTTCTCTCCGTGATATCCGTCTTTATGCTGGAGCAGTGACAAGTCTCCTTTTATAGCCGTATTATATAACGTCTAGCCGTTATAATCTCCCTCTCTCCATCTCTGTGCCACTTTATCCTGCACTGCATTTAAACATTTAATATTTTAATTACGGGAACCTCTATCTCGTCACCACAGGGGGCGCATAAAAAATTCGCCTGGTGAGGAATGAAACTTGCCTTTTACGTAATTACGGCATACTTCTCTTATTTTTATTTCTTTTCTCTAGTTAACGTTCTTACGGAGGATTATCACTCAACACACTGTGAACTGTGTCTAACACAACTCTTCCAGACGAGTACATTACACCGTGTTTATGTTTCTCTTCCTTTTGCTTATCAGCAAGGTCGCATGGTAGTCATCCGCAGCGAAAAAAGTCCTCTGCACTACTTTTACTATAAAAATCCTCGTCACATCATAACGCCTCGTCGGGAACACAGTGACTACCAGTATATTACACATTATTCAGACTACAACCAGCCAACCGTACTATTTTTCATTCTCTTCCTCTTTTTTCATCTTCCCGACCAGCCACATTAAATTCGTATTTCATTCTTTTTTCTGACTCTCTAAAAGCAGCTTTCTGCTTTCTCTTTTCTTCTCCTATTCTCTTGTTTTCCACATAATTCTATATAAACTCGTAATGTTACTCATCGCATGTTGATATTTGAGACTCATCTAAAAAACCCCAAAACGGGAGGAAAATATCAAGAACACCCCAGTAGTAATGATTTTGCAATCTGCTTCTCTCTTTCTCTCTTTTTTCCTCGTCAAAATAATGTGTTTCCTCTGTTTCCTTTTCGTCTCGTTGTATCAGCCTCGCGCCAACCTTGTGCAGAAAGATGCCCCACTTACGAGAACAAAACAGTCTAATGTGTATAGTATGTCAAGTGTACCTATTTATAAATTTGTTCATTCATCTCCATTTTGTTTCTGAGAGAGTCAGCAGCAAATGATGCAAAACACACATAGAGAGAAGCATAAAATACAATTTATGGAAGAATGAATGGAATGTGCCGACAGTTTTGTATGCGTATAACTACTTGTGTTGTTGCTGTATTTCCAGAGAAAAAGAGTGCTAGTCTGAGAAACAAGAAGTGTATCCATTTCCAGGAAAGTCGTTCTCTCTTCTCTGCGAATAACTTTCTTTCAGGCAATAGTTTCTCGTACTTGAAAGCGGGACTCGACTGCTGCAGCTCCTGCACAAACACACATACACAGTTATTCCTTTTAACGCACTCTCTCGTTCCCTGTTGTCGACATGTGGAGGGAGAAGGAAAATAGCTGGCTCCTTCTCTCTCTCTCTTTCATAATAACTGTACATGAAACCAGAAAAACATTTTCCTTTTGTAATGCGTATGTCCCCCGTAAACCCGTTAACATCTCCTGTCTCCCTCCATCTCTACATCTCTAACCCCCTTTCCCGATATAGCTGACAAGAATAATCAAAATTTTCATTCGTTTCCTGTTTTGTTTCCACATCAATCGGAATGTAGCCACTTCTATCCTGTGACTACATAAGCGCTCTTAACAACACAAATATATCCGTGTAATTTACTCTAACATTCACTATATTTCAGTTGTTCTAACTTCGCATTATTATGTTTTCCCCATTTTCTCACTTCCGCTGGGACCTTTTAGGAAAATATTAAGTACACGAGATAATATTCCTGGGGAACACACAACAGTACATATATTTAAACGAGCCCCAAAAACATGGCAATTTCTTTCGCACCCGCCCAAAATTATCTTTCTATTGCCGGAATTGCCCTGCTCTTTTAATTACTGTTATTATCCCCCTCCCCTAAATCGCTACTTTCATCAAGGGATATGCATATACACTGGAAAATGTGAAGGCATCACGGGATAATGACTAAACGATATACTCTCACACAACAAGAGGGAAAGTTTGTTTGCGTGAATGGATGTGTGCTTTTTCTAGTAGCCTAAATGCTCCTTCCACTTTTCCCGTTAAGCGATTTTACTCCTTACTTTCCCCGCGAGTGTTTCTCTAGGGTAACCGAAAACAATGACGATGATGAAACATTCACAGAGAGTAGGAAAATGAGAAGTCAGACACAGAATGATATGTATATACTAATTTCCACTGTGTTTCATGAAAATTACCAGAAATATTCCACTTGGTTGCAAGTACAAATACAATCTCGTCAAGTTTTCTCTGTTTTTACGCCTTGATGACTTTCTCTTTATACAGGGGAAAGGTGAAGACGAACATAACGTAGGGAAAGCGAGAGAGAGAGAAAGAGTGAATATGACGAATAATTTCAGATCCGGATTTATCCACGCTAAAAATAGTACCACAAATAAATCCAACTTTTCTCCGTGTATTACTTATTTAAGAATTCCCAGCACCATGGGCGTTGCTCTTGGCGCCCATTTACCGGTCTAAACATTGCCAATGGTCTTCCTAACTAACTGCGTTATGTATTAGCTTTCTCTTTCTCTTTTGTGCGTCTTTGATTCGATAACGGAGAAAACTTTGTAGTCAGTTGCGTCAGAAAAGTATATGTTGTACTCAACCCCGTATTGTTCCTGCAGTATTGTATGATTATACGAGCAAACCCCTACGCGGACAAAAAGAGATAAATGAGCACATGGCCCTTAATTGGAAACTTTGCTAAAAGTCCCGACTTTCTATTCCCTCTGCTTGTGATTCACTATTCTCTCTATGGTCGCCCCTACGTTGTAATAGTCAACGGCGAAGGAAAAAATAACTTTTTCTACATTCTATATTAGCCGTCTCCCTGACTATTTTCTCCTTTTTTATGTAATTCTTGTCTGTCAGTAAGTCTACCCGTCTGTAAAACTCTTGCAGAGTTTTTCTTGTTATGCGGTAGTCCTTTCGAAAGCTATCATTCATGCTAGTAGTGGGAGGAGAAAAAAAGAAAATTTCTTTTAAAACGAGCATTATATTTTGCCACATTGGACGGTTTTTACACATCTTTGACGAGAAATGCTTAAAGTATCAAAAAAAGTTTGGTGAAAGGGAAGAGAAGGTGGACAAGCAACGTACAGGAACTCTAGTGCAGTACTACCGCCCTCCACTGTTCAGGGCTCTTCACATTCGGGAAAAACTCTAGAGATCTCCACTGCAGTTTGAATAATCATTTATTGCGCAAAACTACATACTTACGTACACACACGTATAAAGAAAATTGTTTCTGTCAGTCCTATTTGGTTTAGTAGGAAAGCAACGGAAAAAATCAGAAGCACACACACACACACACATACGCTTCCTGTACGGCCCACCACCAAGCAAAACGTAGAATCTTGGGCCATGCAAACTTTCTGCGTAGGAAAGAAACCGGGGGAAATGAAATGTTTCTCTAAGAAACTAAGAAATGTTGCGAATGGATTGCTCTATGTACATCGTTTCTCCCTTGGGGAACTTCCTAGAGAAAACATGGAAGCAGGTATACATAGTAAATTACCGTACCGTGAAGGGAAGCCCCAGAGGGGAGGAAAAGGGAAAAGAGAAGATTCTCCACTTTTCACTAAACTCCCCAGTGGTGGTAATAGATCTCGAACCGTAAACACCTGCAGAATACAAAATGACTTTTGTGATGGGGCTGCAATGAACATATAACTGTTTCATGGGGTGTGTGGAAGGACACTAACATAAATAAATTAAAACGCAACGGAGAAATGCCCAAAACAATTTATTGTTCCGTTATTTATTCTCTACAATTGTAATGGCGTTGTTTCGTGTTTTTTTCCTATAAAATTTTACAACAGAAGACTCTGCTCTCTCCAACGGGTTGTGCGTCCGCACAAAAACGTTGCATATTTTGTCTCGCTCAAAATCTGCTTGTATCATGTATTATAGGAATATGATCACAACAGTACCTGCAAAATACACAAAGGAAAAATTTGTAGCATAATCCCCCTTCTTTCAAGAGCACAATTGTACTAAAATTCCTCCAAGAGTGGTCTATATACAGGTGCAGGTAAGCTGTTTGCGTGTAAGCGTCTAAATTCAGGCATGCTCACATATTTTCCCGTTTTTGGTTGGGTATGATCCTGATGATCGAAAAATGAGTCTTTAAGTTTCGTCGAGGCCACTACATAATCTTCTACCGTTATGATGAGTACAGTGTGTTTCCTGGGCAAAATTTTTGTATTTTCCGAGAGTTTCCTTCCAAGAGTAGGGAATAAAAGACTACAAAATATAGCCTACGCCAGCGTAACTTCATATTTTTTGTGGATACGTGTCCAAGTTATTGTTTAAATATTTTTTCAGGGCTCCAGCTTTTTGCAAGCAGGGCATTTTTTCCAGCAAAAAATAGAGTAGAGAGTGCGAAACTTGTGTAAAATGTAAGATGCCCCCTCCTCTTTTTTGCAAAGGGGATCATCGCACAGAAAGAACGTTTGCCTTCAGTACGGAAGGGGTCATGCCTACCGCAGCATCAAAATTACAATTGACGCCATGTTAAAAAATGTAACACCGAGAGTGTGGTTTGGTGTGGAAACGCGGGTTTGAGTGCAACGTATTTTATGTACAGGTCCATACGCAGACACAAGAAGACACTCTTTCTCTGTCTACCAACCAGATTATCATTATCATCCTGCCACAATCGTACCAACCCGCTGCATAATAATGCTAGCCTGTCTGTCCAGAATAAAAAATTGCTTATGATGATCATAACAACCCACTCTTCCCCGGTGGAATAAAGCTGTATAGTACCATGTAGAAATTCAGCAACGCAGAAAAAAGGAGCTCTTGTTCCCGTTACCTCCATCCACGCTCTCTCTTTCTCTAGACATATTATTATACCCCTGTCAACGTCGTAAACATATCTGTCCCCTTCCTCCCTCTGACCGGGTTACCAGTTTCTCTGCATCAAACTTGAGAAAGCTGTTACCTATTCCGCTGAAGCCATTCAGGGGCAAAGTAAGCCTTTCGCCTCGAAAAGATTGACGGATGCTCGTAAAACGGGATTTTAACTTTCAGGTTCTCCATATTTTTTTCTTTTCCTGTGCCGAGGCTCTGCTTTTTATGGATGGATATGAAGACCAGAGATTTTTTTTTGGGGTGAATAACGCAGTGTGAGAATTTGAATTCAATAATAGCAGTAATAATATAGATTCTTCCGCTGCAGTAGATATTTGTGTTGGTTGCTATACACGCAAATTTATGAGCTGTCCGGAAAACGGTGGGAAAGACGGCTGCAGCAGAACAAATGGTCAAATGGAGCTGCTGCTCCTGCTTGTGGAGGAGTCAAAGAAAGAAAAACAAGAAGAGGAAATGATGATGAATTAGATGGAAAAGAGAGCGATCATGTCTCCAAGAAATGCTTGTATGCTTGTATATATATGTATAACTGCGTAGTAGATTGAGTGCTATTACCATTAATATTGTGAGCCTGAGAAGAAGGGCAGATTAGAGAAAGCAAAAAGTGATTCAAATCTTGAGAATCTCTCTACTATTCTGATGCAAAATGGAAATGTGAAAGGGTATGTATTATAATAGAAACGTTGGAAGCTCGCATATTCGCCTTAAGGCCGTCATCAATCTTCAAACACAATCCAAAGCGCTCTCCATCATATTTTCCGGGCTTGGAACAAGATAGAAAGAGGGTAAGTGTTACATGCAGGACGAACTAACCGGTATTTTTAAACTTATTCAATCACGAATCTCAATATCATTATTATTACTATCCGTAGTATTACCCCTCCAATCATTTATCATGTCACAGAGAAAAAAGAGGCAAATCTTGTCATTTTTCATGTTTTTATCTTTTCAATGGATCATCCATACCGTGCGGCATGTCCGTAAGCCTTAAAAATGTGTATTTATCCCTCGCCCATTTTTGAGCGAATTTCCGATAAAGATCGGCGTATCTACCAAAGATAAAAAAAGATACGCGAATAAAATGAAGCAGCCACTTACACAGTCCATAACAGCCGCCACCCACACCCATGTCCGTCTTCTATAACGGTTGAACTCTGTCGAATTCACCGCATACGGAGGGACCGCCTGGGGAGGTTGAGGACACTTGACTGTAGCGTATGGAGTAATTTTGCCGGCTTTTTCGGGGGAAGCTTACCCCCCACAGATAGCAGCCTTGACAAGAAAAAATGACGTATGTGTCGCGCACAAAAATTTATAAAGGTGACAGCAGCAGCGCCTACACAAATAATGACCTTCGCAGAAAGAAGAAACTGACAGAAGAGAAATGATATAAATTTTAGCAGTATCTCTATCCACGCCACTGGCTCTAACGTCGCCTTCCAACTATTACATGAGGCTCCCTCGAAAAAACTAAAAGAACCTCGTGTTTTTTCTGCACCCGTGAAAATGCACACGAACACCCACGCACCGTCGAGAAATAAAACAAACCAGCTGAAATAAATTACCAATACATACACCAACACTTTATCACCACACCGTTGTAACAAGTCGTTCTAGTTTCGGGGACGCCGGGTGAGAAAACGTTCTAGCAAGAAGGAAAACACAAATCGTCGACAAAATGTTGTATCATGTTCCCTTCCCGTTTCTCCTGGTGATAATAGTTTATTTTCAATAGAAAATGTAAAGAGAATCACTCGTTTTCTTTCTCACGTGCACCGCTTGCTGATTTTAAGTCAATGGGGTGTCGGGAATAAAACGTACAAGTTTCCCGCGGTACCTCACCTCCTTTCTCACTCGCCTGAGAATCAATAGATTACTCCTCCACTAAATACTACAACGCTCACACCCATTCAGCATTTGTGTATCACTTTTTCTCTCTTTTTTTCTCCCTTTTGGCTTCCTGCGCTTCTTGTACGTTTTTCTAAGTTCACGTAAGGAGTTATCAGTTACGTGCTTGCTGGCAGGCTGATATTCAGGGAAACGAGCTTCTTTACAAAACCACACGTAACAAAAGCTAGTAGTCTTCTCTCTTGTGCGCGTGTAAATCCTTCGACGCTCTCGAACGCTTCCTTTTTTTTCCAGAATTGTTTATCCTATTGTTCGGGATTACCTATTATTATTATTATCGTCGTCTTTGTTGTCAAATGACAAGCATTTAATGAGCTGAAAGCAGCTTGAAGATACAACACGACGTCGTTGTAATTCTTCCGCGAGGCGCCTTTGTTTTTAGTTTTCCTTGTTTTTGAAAAATAATAGCGATTTGGTCCCATTTATGAAACGACAGGAGTAGCACACACAAAGACGACGGTTGACAGTTTGGATGGGTGGCAGCAGAGGGGAAAACACCCCGTGCCACAAAAAGTACACACAAGAAAGAAATTGATAGTGAGACAGAGACAACGACTACGCACAGAGAGAACAAAATGTTGGAGAAAACTCAGCAGAAGACACAAGCTTGTCGCTTTTTCTGTAATGAATAGCAATTCAGCGAGGCAAGAACGTAATACTTTACGTGTGTATGTGTGGCTCAGTGATGAATGCCAGGAGGAAATTGCTTCTTGTCTGGGCTGTTAAAGACCTTCTGTTTTCTTCTTTTCATGCAGACCGTCACCACCTTTTCTTTTTTGTTTGTACGCGATTCCTTCAAGCTGAGTGGAGTAGGTTTGTGGGAAAATGTCGTCAGGCAAATAGGGAGGCTTTCATCATCGCCGTCGACATCCACAATTTTACGACCTTTCCTTTCCTGTGTTCCTTATTTTATGCCGTTTTTAGTACAATATTTCTCGTGGGGCTCCACAAATCGAGGTTCGTTTGTGGGATGATAGATACCTGACAGCAGGGTTTGATCGCGGCTGTCTAATAACTTATTTAGGAAGATCCATAAAAACCGGAAGAGTGTGTGATGATGATGTGTTTATTTATACGTCAAGTTCTCTACCTTCAGATAATGCCTGTGGGCGTTCAATTTAGAAGACTTGTTAAAGAGATAATGATGACACAATGTGTTCTCATCATGGCAATCATCGGTTTCTTTAGACAACACAACACAGCTAGTTTGGAGCACATATCATGTACCATCCGTCGTACGACGAGACGAGGCGGTCGTAGCTCAAGTCACTTAATCTCCCTGAATTGGTTCCCGTGTGCCGCTGGTCCTCCGTCTGATGGGAGAAGGGATTCACCGGAAGAAGAAACTCTAGAGATGATAATAAAATGTCTCGACGTTGTACATATATTAACTCACGTACTTTAGAGAAATCTCATTGTGAACTTAAATTGCGCGGAAAACCCTCTCGACTAAAGCTTGCTAGAAGGGAGAGAGAGAAAACTGACGATGATAAATAACTTCAGGGTCTTTCCCGCGGAAAATGGTAACAGGAAAAACAAGAAAGTTGAAAACGTCTCTTCTTTGTTTGAACATCAAAACATAAACAAATACACACGCGTCCACCAGTACAGACGAACTTGAAGAAACTCCTTCTTCTATTTGGAAACGGGACTGACGAATTTCTCAATTACGTGGGCGTTATAAAGAGTACGAGCCAAAAGACAATAGGCTGTCCGCTGCTG
>JAHZNE010002319.1:0-13224 GCA_027744055.1 Callyntrura sp. NNG-2020
GAGAAAAGGAGCGAAAAACATTCCCACTCTTTTGGTTTTGTGAGTGTAGTTTCTGGAAACTTTTAATTAGACCTTGTGTGCCTTTGTTTCATTAAACTTGGAATTTTAATTGGTTTCAATCAACAACAGAAGGACCCGGAACGGGTACTATAGATAAATAAATATGCACATGGGTACATACCAGGCGTAAATACACTTGGGTTAGCTTCCCAGAATCTTTGCTGTTAAGCGTGTAAACGAAGAACAGGGCTGCGGAAGCTGACATTGTGACTTGAAGCTTCCACTGCTTGTGTGGGAATGTATGGATAGAATGTTAGCTATTTCATCAATTCTGTGCGTCGTCAGACAGTTTTTTTTATAACTTGAGGAAAATGTAAGTTGAGTGGGAGAAAAGTACTTCAAAAATGAAAGAAAAGGTGAGGTCGTGGAAAAAATCGACTTTGCGAGATCAACAACAACTCAACTAGAAGTGGAAGATGTAAAATAGCTGGAAAATATATTCAACCCCAAATATATTCACGTATGTACCTAATTGGGAAATTATACTTGTCCAACCTCTTGTGTGAAAGGGGGAATAATGTCTATAGCGCATTACAGCATTGAGAAGTGAACCCGGGAAAAAGTTAAATGAGTGTGAGCCCAGTGTTTCTGTAGTCTGTAGCCAGCAGCCTTTTGCTTGTAGTCAGCGTAAACTTTTCAGCTATTACCATTGTTGGGAACAAAAGCAGGAACAAGTTGACTTTGGTTGAATCTAAAATTCTGTTCGTTTACCTTTCTCTAATTTTGCTGATGTCGACGTTGAGAGAAGGAGAGAGAGAGAGAGAGAGAAATAGAGACTTGTCGACTCACAGTATACTTTGTTTGAAGCCAGAGAGAAAGCAACTGGTATTTTATAGATACATAAGTCAGTCATGAGGAAAACTGGTGTAAAATGCAAGACATTACATTTCCCAGGGAACATGTAATATATTTATGGAAGGTTTATATCTGCACTGGCTATCTAAATAGGGTCTCAACCAGAAAAAGATGGCATTTTGTAGAGGAAAAGGGAGAGAGAGCACCTCAAACGAGCATAACTTTACTTTTGCACAAAAGAGAAAATAAAATGAAGATAGTAATAGGAACGGAACGTAAATCTAACGATCTCTCTCTCTCTCTCTCTCTCTTTCACTCTTTTTAAGCTAGTTGTATATACATATATAAAAGTTGTAGTAGGTAGGAATGTAGTAACATACTGTTAGAATCGACACACAAGCCGGTAGACAATCTATTAATATTGCATGTGTACTAACATGCTCAACAAGGAAGGCACAGCAAAAAAGGAAAAGGATGAGCAGGATGAGAAGCAACAGTCCATCAGATATACATATAGATTCCATTCATCATTTACGAGATTACTTTACCCGCTTAGGGAAGCAGTTTTGTTGGAAGCAATTCACTAAACCGAAAATATTCTAGTAAAGGCATCTAACGTGGGTGTGTAAATATATGATGGGATGTGTGTATAGTGGTGGAACAGTGTATAAGTTTGATGTGGGCAACTTGTATGCTCCTCTAGAGCAATAATGATTTTGGTAGTAGGAACGATAATAGGAAAAAGGAAAAAAGTCCGTTATTTTATCTGATTAATATCTCGTCGCAGAGTGAGTGTTGTATTTTGAGAACATAAAGGGTTTTATTCTAGATCTTCCCAATCATGCCTGTCTTCATGGTTATTATACAAAAGAATAAAAAGAAAGTAAAAGACGTTTGGGAAGGGAGAAAGCGAGAGCGAAAAAAGTTACGGCAATAATATTGCAGGGTTGTGACAACTTTCACTATTGTAGAAAAGCAACGAAGAGAGAATGGTGTGTGGAGAAAGTTGTAGTAATGGTAGCACTAGTAATAGAAATAACGCCGAGTGTGTGCGTTATAGGGAACTTCATAGGCGAATACATAAAAGAGACCTGTAGATTGCCGCAACTGGTTGACGACTCGAGAAAAGGAGGCTGGTACTTAAAATGAAAAGGAAGGAAAGCAGACAGCGCTGAGTCGGTTTGGTTGGTTGGATGTGGATACGGAGGACGATGACTTTCTCCAAGCCATTTACAGTAAAAGAAGAGAGAGAAAATAGAAAGTGAGTGAAGGCAAGAGAGATTGCGGGTATGTGTGTATGTGTAAAAGAGAAAGGGAGATTGCACACCGAAATACTAGAGAAAGTAGCATGATGGTATTATATACATACAAAATAGTGGTTTGTACCAAACTAGAAAAAAGGATCCCGTTCCTTGGAACAAATTCTCCTAAACTCCTGCCATGAATTTCTCTCTTGCATACTGAAAAAACTCCATGTAAACTTATCTCATATAAACTATATATTGCTGTTCGGGTGAAAGTCTTTCTGGTGAAAGTAAGTAGATATAAAATACGATAATATTATACGATGAATAGCATTATATTGCTAGATTAAGCAGTAACAGGAGTATATGACATGGAAGTGAAAGCCAAAAGGGAAAGTATATTTGCCGCCATGCATTGTATAGAGAGAGGGAGCTCTAGAAAGTATAAAGAGCAACAGTGTTACTTCTGCTTCTGTTCCTACTCCTGCCAGACAGCCCATATAATCTTATCTGGCATTTATTATGCCCTTCCAGTCTGGCATAAATGTGGTTCGGGTATTATACATTTTAAAGAAGAAAAAACGAGTGCACACACACCCTGGACCATTTTTTGCAGTTTGTAGGAATTCAGCTAGCATTCTACATTCCCTTGTTGTGTGCCTGTCTCCTACAGCCGTAAGGTAGCTGTGAATATTGTAAAATTCTTCTTATATAAACGGTTCACAAAACCCTTTCTCTCAAATACAGTCAGCCACTTCTCTGCCTTCTTTAATGCTACATAAAGAGCCCTCAAGGACTGTAGTAAACATCGGAACGAACGTCCACGATGTGATACTGCTTCTGGTCGTTGTACTTCCCACACATTTCTGTATCCTTACCGAAAACATACACATATACCGTTTACTCACCACTCCTGCCTATGCACTTTCCATCGTCCCCAATTTGTTGTACACACAACACATAGTTCAAGGTTTTCTTCACAAAAAATCATCTCTCTGCGCTTTTCAAAGCCTGTTTTTATGACACCGCGAGGCTGTACGGGCAATAAACTGGCTTGCGTATGACATCGTGTAAAAACCAACAACAATGCTCCCTGTGCAAAGTATGGACACTTTCTCCACTCTTTCAGCTTTCAGCCTGACTACTTTCCCTTGCACAAGCTCAAAATTGCTCTCTCTCTCAATTCGTCTCTGTCCTTATTCAAGCACACTGAAGTATACACACTGGATTACTGTAAGCCGCACTGCTGGTGCTGATTGCAGGCAACTGTGGGGAACTGTCTTTATTTTCTCAACGAGCAACAGCATCATCAATAGAGAAAACATAAGGGTACACAACACACACCCGCAACCATCAACGCTATAGCCAAAACCATGCACACAGATAGAAGCAACAATATTGCCGCATTCTGGAAGCATAAAACGGATTCTTTTTTACTCCTCTCTCTCTCTCTCTCTCTCTCGGAGAAGAGACGGCGCAACAGTAGAATAGATGCTTACTCCTCCTCGCCAAAAGTATACACAGCTCGCCTGGCGTACATAGTACGGAAACACATTTCTTTATTTATGAGGATGGTGCTTTCCTTGGAACAACTTAATACATCATCCGTCTGAAGACTACTCGTTTCGCTGCTGCAGTTTCTGTACTGCGTACCATGAGCATAAAAGCCATAATTTTTTCAGCATATAAAAGACGTCCGTGTAGGCAAACTATATATGGGGACTTCAATTCTATTGAAATTCCTTGCAGACCCCATAATTTCTTGGGTGCAAGGCACAAAGAAAACGGGCAAGAAAAAAGGAGTAACAAGTGAAAAGACGAGTCTTCACTTGGCTGGCTTGCTGGCTCACTCACTTTGCTTTTGTTGGCATTTAGAAAGAAAAAAGGAAAAGGGCAGGGCAACAAGCAGCAGCAGCAGTTGTTGCAATGTGTGGCGGCGCGTAGAAAAAAAGTATTGTACATACATGGCCTACAAAGTGTTAGGTACCCAGGATGGACTCTTTTTGAGTGCGTTGTTATTATCATTATTTCTATACTATCCTGACGACTGACTGGTTGCCTTTAAGAGGATGCTGAATGCCGGTGATGGTAAATTCAAAGAAAGACGGGAGGAGAGGGACGGCAGACCTTTCGGGAGAAAGTTACGTCGAGAAGATGATGTAGTGAAAGAGGAAAAGCAACAGCAAGAAGAGAAAAAAAGTTATTTCACTTGAATTGAGCCGTTGCTTCACTTGCTGGCTTACTTTGTTAAACTTTGCTTATTATTGTAGAGGACCACTGGTTATACTGGAAATCACCTCGACGGCGTTTACCAGAGATTCACGAGAAAGACTTTAATTTTCTCAGGGCAACCTTTTCCTCCCTTTTCTCCCTTATTACGTATTTTTGTGGTATAAGTATATCATCACGAGCTATATGATACATAATACGTAATTTTGTAAAAAAAAAACGAAAAAGGGAAATTGGATTGCCTGTTGGCTTCGGTTGGAAGTATTACGGTGACTGGGTCTGACTTGCAGGAATTTTTCCCATGTAGTTGGTTATAGTTCTCTTGTCTTCCTCCTTCTTCCATCCAAGTGCAGAGAAAGGAGCAGCAAGGATAATAATGTACCCCGGGAAAAAAGGCATAAAAAGGTCCTAATAAATGACAATCGCTGCTCTACAGAGAGCCAAGCAAAAGTTGGGGAAAGGGAAAGAGCCATTTCTTGGGAAACATTTTATGCTGGTCACATTACCGACTTATGTAACCAGTCAAACTACTGTTGCCGCAGCCATACAACGTCGTCGTAGTCGCCATCGTCGTCATCATCGTAATCATCAAAATGCTACCATCGTAGTACAACAAGTTTAAAAAAGTTTACAATGTTACCACCACAAGTTTGGGGGCGATACGGCCCGAACCAAAAGCAACAGTCTCTCTCTCTCCTTTTACAACATCATGAGGGCAGAACATACTTTGAAGTATTACAAGTTTTTATAGGTTTTCCGCTGTTATAAAAGTGAAGTCAGAAAAAAGTGTACAATGAAAATACATCATCATGAAAACAAAGCCAGAGACTACAAAGTGCAGATATTTTTTACTGTAAGAAAAAAATTAAACAAGAATACTCGTATTTTTCTGGGGTACACATTTGAACTTAATGTAACGAAATGGCAAAACGTACAGCACGCTCTACGTATACTTACCCGCTATATATTATTTTGTGTAGCAACAAGACATCCTATCTCACTGTGACTGTGAGTAAGAGTAACTAGTTTTATGGTTGCATCCAAAGCCCGCTGTGTTCCAAACAGTTACTCTCTCTCTCATTTTCTCCATTTCTTCCATTTTTCCTCTTATCGTTTTACACATCATTTTTATAAAAAGAGCCAAAGTTATACATTTCCTGAGAGTGTTGCTTCTAGAAAAATAATGTTACGAAGGAATTTTTTGTGATCACAAAATACTTCTAGTTTCAGCACTATTTTGGGGAAAACGAGAGGAGGAAAAGGAAAATATAACGAACCGAGAGAGAGAAAAAAGGAAGGATGAAAAACTAAGGGAATATTGTTATTACAGAAAGAGGCTTTCGTTCCATTTTACAGAAAAGTATCGGGGTGATGGTAGCGGTAGTGGTCGAAAGGAATGAGCCGTGGATAGGGTTACAAGCTGAAAAGGCACGTTAGGTCCGGTTGTATTTCTCCATTTTTATTTGACGTCTTCTCCTGTTTTATGTATACATCAAGGCTGGTGGTGCGATGCTCCGTATTACTCTTTCTTTTTTCTTGTCCACGTCGGAAACAGAATATTATACAAAATAGGGAAATTGTAACACTTCTTTTTTCTACGCGCCGTTAAAAGACAGAAAAGAAGGGCTACGAGAGAACACATCAGCTTGTGTAGCCCGAGTAATACAACAGCGCAAAACACAATCTGTGAAATAATTCATGAAATGAATGTATGTATAAAAATTGTATGTGTCCGTGTCGTTTTGCACGGACACACGTAGCAAGTTTGAATGGACATATCAAAAAGTGGGCTACTAACAGCACACTCTACTTTGGTGGTAGCGGCAGTGGTGGCGGCGGTAGGAGATGATGATGATGATGACGACGACGACGGCGACGATGATGATTTTGACGGTGGTGATAGCATTGGCACAAGTGAGTATGTATATATAAATATGGTGTTACCGCCGCAATTTTTTTACAATGAGAGTGGGAAAAGTTAAAGAAAAATGAGAAAAAATCGAACGTGATACGATCTTTTGCTAGCTTTTATTAAAGCAACAACGGTGCACCACAGAGAGAAAAAGATATATAGAAACAGGGAGAGAGAATGGCAAAGCAGAAATAATTGAAAAAAATGTGGTAAGCAGTTACGTTACGGCCGTTTGTTACCGTGTAACGTACTGTTCGAAAGAACACTATCTGTTCGTGTCAATACATATACCTACGTATGTGCATGTATGTCTGCGTGTGTGCTGGGAACAGCAGAAAAAGTTAAAATAGAGGCGCTGATGATGTGGATGACGATGATAGTATCTTCGCCTGTTGAAACCGACAAGCACAGCATTATTTTTCTTCTCTTTCAGCATATATGCTTTCCTTTCCTCCCGGCTGACTTTCCTGCTTCCACTTAGTTTTTAAAGGGTATTATACCTATATGTATCTTCTTTTGCCGTACCAAAAAAGAGGATGAAAACTATGACAGTGGTGCATATAGTGTTCTCTGGGCATAACAATTTTTTCAGCTGGGGTATAAAATACCTCCCTTTCTTGTTCATTGTTCCACGCCGACTATGTATAGGAATGAAGGGATCTAATGTAAGTGACGATGATGCTGTAGTGATAAAACTGTACAATCAAATTGTATATATACTGTCTTTGAAAAAGGTTCATATAAGTGCACATATTATGTTTCTACTTGGTAGTGGCTATATTATCGTATGGAACAGAGCGCTATGAACGCCGACAAGAATAACCAGTAACAGATTTTCCAGAAGAATGAAATTTTCTCTCTAGTCTCTCTCTCTCTCTCTTTCCCTCCTTCTGAATATTTTCCTTTTTCGCCACAAAAATGAAGCGTGTACATATTTGTGTACATATTAGAGTTTTGAACGTTACGTATGTTACTAGGGGTGATGATAATAATGACGATGATACGGAATCTTTTGTGTTACTTGATGTTGTTAAATGCTAATGAACACTTTATACTCGGTGCATGTTGCTAGTGGCGGTTGGTGTGTGTGTGTGTGTAGGGTGCTGGCGGTCTTGTGTGGTATATGGTGGAAGCGAAAAGCAATTTCTTGTGTAATGGCGGTAGAAACTCGTCAGTAGCAGCATTGCAGTATCAATGGTAGCGCTTGTTGAATATATATGCATACTTTGACTAAAAAGGGAGAAGAGAAAATAGAGGAGAAATGAGAGAAAGCTGCAGATACGCATAGCAGCACACTGTTGCCAGTATCCAGAGAGAAAACAATATCAATAATAATGTTATTTTTCGTTCTCCTCTGTATGTACATGACCATATCTTTCACACATACATACAGGATTCATTATAAAATATTATTTTTTGGAGGAGTATAGATAATGGGCACATAAAACAAAAGAATGGGGAAAGCCTTCTCGGGATGTGTGTCTGTGTGTGAAGACGACGTTGATAATGTCGGGGAAAACGGAAGGTGACCTTATGACATTTGAGAAAATTGGATATTACTTTTAAGCTTATCACCTGCATATGTATACGAATGTGTACCTAAGTGTATATGCCTGTCCCTTTATGGAAGATAGACAGTTTTTATTAGGGAAACTGTAAAGAAAATGGGTATTATAGTCAAGGGAGTTGGCGTATTCACTTTTATCAATATACTGATATGAGTGTGCTGAGACATATTGTTGTTCTACAGGGAATGTAAAAGGATCCAATGGCAGCTTAACGAAAGCCGCAGGTGCTTTCTTTTTCCAATACGACCAGTAATATACTTACCATTTAACCGAGCCTCGTTCTCCCATACAAATATGTATACTTAATAGGTACTGTATTAAGAGTTTCATGTGGCCTGCCTCTGAACATCGATATTATGGTTGCCATTAAATATTAGGATGCGTACCAAAAAAAGAGAGCAAACGAGAGAGAAAGACTGATGGATAGCTACGTTTCGGATAGGAAGATAACGACTTTCCTATTACATTTATCTTCCTTCTTATACTTTTCTACTCGTTTTTGGAAACTATCAGGCGTATCCTCAGGTTGCTGCTACTACTAAAAATCTAATGTGTAAACGCTATGAATATTGCATATGCGTGTGTTCATACAATACATGCATATTAATATATACCGGCGAACACGTACGTATACACACTCCTATTTATATGCAAAAATACATAAATAATATCATATATACAGAGTCATTTTCCCTCTTTTCTCTCTTTCTCCAAAATGCCATTGCCATTTCTTCCTCTCGTAAAACAGCATTTTGCCTTTTTCAAGAAAACATAAAAGCGTTTTCCCAATTTTATGTCTTTTTTCTTACCTCTCGGACCAAAGCATGTACAAATGAGGGTAGGACAGTCCTTGACGCTTATATCAGCACAAAGTTTTGTAGGCTCGGGCATAACTATATAACGTATTAATGACATATGCTGCTATGTATGGATATGTGTGTATGCATAAAATACGATACGACACATTTTTCCCTTGTCATGTCGTCATCATCCTTTCTTTTTTTCTGCAACCCTCTTGTCGTTCTTGGTAATCTCTTTTTGTCCCATTAAATATATAGAATGATAGGCCACGCACACACGGCTGTTCAGAAAAGCATGCACACAGAGAGAAAACACCCTGGGAGAGATAGAAAAATAGAAAAATGTCGCGAAGTATGGAAGAAGAACATAATGTATAGGAAGCATGAATTACTTAAAAATACAAGGGAGCTCGCGGTGCTCTCGCAGCCTTTGCTCGCCATCTACAAAATATTTTCATGTAGTACGCACATATATTATACAATAAACAACATTTCTCCGCAGGAGCATGTCAACACAAACAATGCTTCACACAATGACACAAATAACGTGCAAAAGACGATGAAAAGACGAGAGAAAGAAAACGATTTCCAAGAAGGAAGAGGCAAACCCCTGCGACTCGCTGACAAAATAGACTTTTGGTTGGGTGGAGAGTGTGCAATGGTGGTAGTGGTGGTGTACTCGAAATATACATAAAGCTCAGTTGACATGCATCGCGTGTCTGTCTCGTTTCATCAGCTTCAAAGACCCTAATTTTCTTACGTATTATTGGCATACACAATAATCTTTTAAATGAAATTGCTACGTTTTCTGCACAGCAACCACGCAGCAAGTTGGTGCGCTTCGTTATAACAACAGTTGGGGAAAATGTGGCTTTTCGAACGAGAGCAGAGGAAAATGATACGACAATAGGGCGATCTCGATGATGAATATGAGACAGCAAAAAAACTAACTTAGAGAGCTGTTGTAATGGTAGTGGAAAGAGACAAACAGAAACACTGGTGCTGCTGCTGCTGCTGCGTTTTCTCCGACGGTGCTATTGTTGTTAGTGGAATGTAGAAATGCAACAGAAAAGACTGTCAACAGCGACAGTATTTATGTGTGTTCAAGAAATAATGAATTCCTCTAAACAGGGACGAACGAAATGAATTTATGGCCGCATCCAACAATACGAGAAACATGAAAACTGCTTTTCTTTTCGTGTTGTTTGTTTCTACGGGGGAAAGTATGTGTTGGCATTTAGGTTTGTTGTTATTGTAGAACTCTCTCTCAAGTACGAGGGGCAAGGATGCGTGCCTCTGAACCAAAAGTGGGAAAACAAAATAATATACATTTTTTCTCTCGTTTTTATTCAGTCAAGCCGTTTACTCACGTACAACCTTAAAGTATTCTGTCGGAGAGAGAAAGAGAAAAAGAGACCGCTAGAGAGGGAGAAAGCAACAGTAGTAGTACTCGCAGGATAAAAGATGAATCTGTCGTGTAAATTTCAACAGGCTCGCCACTGCTGCTACTGTCATATCGAAAGTGGTGTGTGCTTTATGTATTCTGCATTTTGGATTTGGAAAGATTGATACGATTTGAAGAACTTGACGTAACGATACACAGGACCAAACTGAAAATACTCAGTCTTTGGTCAGGTACCGTGCAGCCTCTCGTCTTTTTTATTGTTTGTCGATTTTATTCCGGTTGCTCATACGCCAAGCCAAATCCCTTGAAGGGCTGAGTCCCGTTATGGAGTCGACTAGTGTTTGATAGAAAAAGTAATTGTTTTGCAATGTCAGAGATATTTCTAGTATGATAATTCTGTGGGACATTCAATAAAGGAAAGTAGTCTGAGTGTTCCCGCAGTGGGAAGACAAGCAGCAACAGACAACGAATTGAGGTTATTTTCATGACGGAACGACCGTTGTCTCAATCGAAACCGCACAGTTAGACGGAACAAAGGAAAAGTGCCACACCAGTTTTTCTGGTGGGGGATTGAAGAGCAGCAACAGTAGCAGCGCTACGGCGTAATATTGTACAGCACAACAACTTATAAGCATTCTCCTCTTTGTTTGACAAAGTACGCCAAGAATAGAGAAAATTTTGGGAGATGACAGAAAATAATATATTACCAGGGTCGGAGGAGACAGTCTCAAAATATTATTCAAAACAATTTCCCCCTGCACGACTTTCTCTCTCTCTCTCTCGTGTTTTCCTGAAATCGGATATCTAGCAAAATAGTGTAATAGTCGGAGAGTCAGCTGCGCGTATTTTGTCTCTGGAGAGAGATATAGGCGAGAAAAACGATGAACACACTGCCAGCCTCAAGAAAAGAAGACTTACCTTGCATTTTACAAACCCAACGACGACAATATACAAAAACATGCACGTTACAACAATCTTACTTCATCTCCATACAGCCATCTGCTTTCTCTTGGTCGACTTTCTCTCGAAAAACGTTCTAAAAAGCTGCTGACAAGCTGTTAACAAAACAAGGCAATAGAAACGAAATATATTTTCGAAGCGAATCATCCATAAGTTTCTGTACTGCACATTTGGTAAACAAACACATTTCACTGCCGACATCCACTCGCTTGTTACCAGCTTACATCTAAATCCACGAACGAACAGCAAAAATATGTACATGTATGTCTGCTCCTACTATTAATATTAAATGGGCCGTAGTGACTGAGAGGAAGTAGTAGGAAAGCTGAAGCCAACTTAAAATACTCCTGCAATTGCTCTAGCTTGTTGCGATGATAAGTGAGACTAGGCGAACAGGCTATAAATTATACAACATTTTCCGGGAAAACAATTTAATTACAGCTTTCTTTATCTTTCCTCTCCCTCTCTCCTTTCGGTGACTTCTTTGTTCCGAAAAACTAAAAACGTTTTACCCAATACCCTACCCTCCAATGCATAATTTCTTCGTGTAGAAGCGTATATTTACAATAATAATTGTCTTGGGATAAACGGGAAATCGTCGGTGTGCTTATTTGGTTACCGGAGAAAACAGGCGACGATGATTATTGAAATGAGCTTTTCTCTTGGTACGACCATCCATAGTAAAAAAACTCCCTGAAATAATTGGGTCGCTGCATTATTAATGCATTTTCTCGGTCATCATCTTCATCATCGCCAACTAGCCTGTTTTAATGTGGTTGGAGGTAGGTCACTGTAGAAAGAGAAAAGAGTCGTTGGGACCACGTAACTACCACCTTTCCAACCGGCAAGCGAAAATACAAATAAATATACGTACTTATGTTTGTGTGTATAAATACTTGTGATTATAATACAGAGTACACCTGTGTGTGTGCTTGTGTGTGTGTGCTTTTCAAATTTTTGGTCTTTTAGCCCGAGGGAATCCCCATTGTAATAATAGCAGTAATAATTACCCCCTGATTTGCAATTTGATATGCCAAGGAAAAATAATGTATTACTGCTAAACGAGCGCAACCTCTAGATAGAAAAAAGCGGGGAGGTTGAGGCTGCGCTACCACCCGTTTAATAATAAGACACGTCATGTTCGTATATGCACACAACCAATCCTCCATTATTTGCTGAATGGTGACAGCTACGTCATTTTAGGCAGCATTAATTGTTTAGGCATCAACAGTCTGGAGTCTGGATATTTCTCAAACAGGCACAGGGATCGCATTTGAAGTATATTTTTTGCCCTTTTGCATAATCGCTTAATTGTCTAGAGATTTGATATTTTGGAGTGGTACGAAATAAGCGAGCGTTAATTTATGCTCTTGAAAAGTGTATTATGTGCACGTTTTATGCCTGTTCTGGAAAACAATGTTTCAGTGTACGAAAATGTAACAGTTGGCAATTTTCCTTCCTTTCTTTTTCCAGATGTGTGCCGTTTACAATTCCCCTGAAATTTTGGACTGGACGTACACCGAATCGGATTGACGAGACGACATGGCCCTGCAAGCAAATTTCTAGTTTGTGGCACCTCCAGCAAGACAAAGACATGGTTGGCAAAATTTACAAGCAGGCGAGCCGAGGAAAATTACAACAGGGGAGCACGTAGTGTACTACAACAGCAGCTGCGTCCTGTGGTACAAGGACTTCAAATCTCCCGGAATCCGGTGCAGTACACAACGGCCAGCAGGAGCAGAAGCACCCCATCTTTTTGTCCGTTACATTCTCCGGGGAACACACACTCAAGTTATCAAAATGAATGTAATCGCCATAAATAATGTTAATCACTGGGATTAATTAAAGCACGTAAATCTCAGGAGGAAACGTGCTACTCCAAACCACTCTCACCAGCTTTCAGTCAGCATCATCGTCATCGTCGTCCTTCGGCAGCGAAGGGAGAAAACAAATAAAATGTAAGATTGCCTCATCCCCCACATGTGTAGATCAGTCACGGTGCAAATGATTACGGTAAAAAGAATTCGTTGTTCAAATTACATTTAACGCTGATTTCCTACAAGATTTTTAGTCTCAATTTGGTAAATGGTAGAAGTTAGGAACATTAAATGTGTAACATTTTAAGTATCCATCTGATAAAAACAACACGCGAATTACACCGATTTTGGCATCAATTTTGGGAGTGAAATAGCATGAGTTATAGAAGTAGCGATACGATAGGGGTAATCATAATCAATGCTTTTCCCGTGGG
>JAHZNE010002320.1:0-56861 GCA_027744055.1 Callyntrura sp. NNG-2020
TTTCCATATATATGTATAGATATACAATATATCGCTGCCACACACTACAATCATGAATAAATTCCAATATTACTAGTAGTGCAAGCCAGCCAGCGAGCCCTCCCTCCCTCTCTCTCTCTCCTATAACTACCCTATTGCTACAACAACAACAGGCAAACCTTGAGTCGCTTTTGAAACGGAAAACTTTTTGTTACAAAATAGTTTTATTTATGTATGTGTTCCATAACAATTTTGAAACCGCGGTTGCCGCCTGAACCACATCAGTTACAGCAGCAGCAACTGCAGTGAAATTTTCACTGTGTGTCGGTTTACAGAATGAATGATTGTGTTATGCCGTGCAGTGTAAGGGATTTTCCCAACTCATCCTTATTTTTTATGTAGCACCATCGCTCCCACCGCATTGATTTCAGTCAAGACTGTGTAAACAGGCCATACGTAAACACACACGCTTTTCTCCTTTTTCCTTCTCCTCTTACCATTATTATTATTGCTGTTACTTTACTTGATCGGTTTATTCATTCATGGGGTATTCCATTGTATTTAGCAGGCAATTCGACAACAAGTCCATTTATAAAAATAAGACGAAAATAAGTCATGAAATTAGCCCAGTAGCCCATTTGCTGCTGCTACCGTGGCGTTGCTTGTCTCTTTCATTCCCTTTCTGTACTTGTTATTCCAACGCCTGTGAACATTTCAGTGACAGCCTTGCACAGGTTGATAGGAGCTGCTGCCTTTTTAAAGAGTAATGAGATAAAAGAGGAAACAGTAGACGGAACGAGAGCCCAGAAACACACTTTTTTCTTATATCGCATCCGACAAGTTACTTTTTTAAATGATCGCTAAAGTGAAAGAGACAGGCAGGAACGGAGCAAGGAGGTCACTAACAAAGGAAAGAAAGAACTGATTACAAATATCACGAGTGAACCCCTTCTGAACATGTTGCATATATGCTTTCCTGTGTCTGTTTTCCGGTAAATCGCTTAAAAATGATCACACTATTTGTAACTGTTCCTTTTCTCCTGTATTTTTTCTAGGGTTTTGTAATAATAGCATCTATTCTCTTCTTAATTTTTGCTTTTCCCACGTGACAGCTATGTTTCCAAAGCATTAAAAATTGGTGCTTCCTCCGAAAAACCGGTGGCAGGGGCAGTCGTATACCTATATTTGGTAGCCGTGGAGTGGTAACGGTGATGGTAGTGGGAGTAAAAGTAGGACCAAAGAGTAAATGGACAACAGTAAACCGATGTAACTTCAGAGTGGAGGAGCAGCAGTAGTGTTGGTGGAGTGTCCATTGGTTTACGGCTGGGCCTGCCTAGTCTGTGTAATATCTGCCTTAATGGTATAGTACCATCACCGGGAAACCAGATGAATTGCCTGCTTCTCTTGGTCCTGCTATTATGACTCCTTCGACTCATTCTCCTATCGGTACATATCCTATTTTTATTCCCGAGTGGTATTGCCCAGAAAAAAAAGATATATTGGATGGAGGGAGGATGAACGAGCTCAATTGTTTGTCGGCTCCCATAAATTCAACGTCCCTTTTCATTCCAGACATGGATGACCTTTGTCAGAAGAGGTGTTTTCAGTTACTACTACCACTGCTCCGCCACCACCGCACGACTACTTTTCTATAGTCTCGAGTGGAGTAAAAGTACAGTCGTAATGACGGTTAGCAGGAAGAGCAAATAGGTATCGTGGTCGCTTCGCTGGGGTTTTTTCCCTTCTTCCCTCACACTCTTTTTCGGATTCGAGTAACTCCACACGATTTTTTATACCCTCATGTATCCTGTATAGAAATGGGTAATAGTTATGTATATGGACTGTGGACACGATAGTTCAAAGGGAGAGAGAGAGAGAAGGAGAGCATGAGGCCTGAGAGCATTCGTAACTGATGCCATGGCGCTACTACTGCTGCTCCTTCATTTCCAGCATCATAGCATCCTCATTCAACCACTTTTCTCCTGTATTATGTCCTCTACTTTTTTTGCTTCACCCCTTTTGCCTCATTGTGCCCGTAATGGAGATATACACAAGAAGGCAGCTTGTTCTGAAATTACGCTGTATGTCAAGGTAAATAAAAGGAGTAAGGGAAAGTGGAAGCAATCTTTGCCGTCTGAGAGATAAAAACGCACCTAATACTGAGGCGTAACGGAGGGAGAATACACATATGTAGATTATCTAAGGCCGCCGTGGAGTGTGAAAAGCGGAACATGTACAAAAGAAAATGTAGTCAGCGAAAAATTGGAAACAGGACGACCACCTTCATCTTTATCTTCACTGCTGCTTTGATATGTTTCGTTTGATATGTTACCCATAAAATGGCTGGAGGAACAACGTGGACAGGTATACATACCTTTTGTTCATTATTCCATCTTCGCCTCTCTTTTCCCTTTTTTCTCTCTTACTACTACTACTTTCCTCCGCTTTTAGTCTCTCTTGATCAAATCCCATTTTCTAAAAAAAATCTATGATGATGATGGCTACGGGTGGTGACTTTCCCTATACTTATTGTGCGTGTTATTCCGGGTTTCAGATCCTCTCCCAAGAGTGAATGAACTCTCACTTTGCCTGAAACCCTCTCCCCATTTGGCAATTTCACCCGTTTTAAAACACCCGCGAAAAAATTTAAATTTACTTTAGGAAAAAAATGGCCTATTTTCCCCCTTTCATGGGTTTCCCCCAAGAATTCTATTATTAGCAAAACACGGGAAACGAACTCTGAAACCGACAAGGAAATGAACTTTTATTGCTGGGGATCTACGGGGAAAATCCCATTCGTTAATTTTCTGTAACCGTTTTCCCTTCTGTCTTACTTCCTATTTTCTCTGGCTTCATACATACATACCGGATCACCACCACCTCTGCTAATAGTACCACCATCTCTCTTCCATTTACCCCATACCTGGAAAAACATAAATGAAGGGAAGCAATGTCACAACAACAAGTAAGAAGCTTTAAAAACAAGGAGAAAAAAAGAAAAATGGGAAGACGATAAGCGGCTTGACTGCACCAGGTTCTTCCCAGTCAGAAAGACGGAATGAAAGCGGTATATAACAATAACAATTGTTCACTAAGGAAGCCCCTATATAACATACGTGCCCAAAATTCTCCGTAAAAAAGAAGAAAACGGCTTATAAACCCTTCTCTTCCTTACCCTACTCTCCTGCCATTATCATCATTTTTGTTCTCATCTTGCTCTTCATCATCATCAAGAATGAGTCGACTTGCTATTAGTAGCACTACTACCAGCAGTAATGAAAAATGCTCAGGAAGAAATACTCGTGACTTTTGCATTTCCATTTCAGCCAGCGTGTGCTACCGTTGTTGCATATCTCCACGTACATACGTACATGACGTACATGTGTGTATGTACAAACCGCACTGTCATAAACACCCACACACACAATACACGCAACTTTCTTGTACGTCGTTCATTCAGTTCTCAGACATGCCGACAAGGATGCCAAGTTTGATATATTAAGTGTAACAACAAGAATGATACTGCTACCTACACTACTTTCCAACGTGACATTATGTAGTGCATGCACCATACTACGTTTATTATAGAAATAGCTTATATATGTAAAAGAACCTTAACATCTTGTCTCACTGCCACGGTTACATTTCATTCTTTCAGTCAGTCTGAGTGAAAGTGTGTGTACGTGTATTAAGTTACCGTCTCATTCCCCATCTCCTCTCTCTCTCTCTCTCTCTCTCTCTCCCTCTTGCCACATTTTTTGCCATGATTATAACCAGCTATTTTTTCTTTGGCCATTATTAAGCACAAACATACACATACATACATGCCTTCATATATACCTGCTTTCTTGCAGATGTATAGTTTTATCCTCGTTGTTTTTCCAATTATACTTTCCGCAGCTATGGATGGACCACTAAACTAAGGTAGGAGTATGGTCGTGCTTTCTTTTATTCTCTCTACCCCTCTCGCCCTCTTTCTCTATCTTGGTCATGAATCTCTTTCAAAATCTTGTAAGAACCTGTGTCTCTCCATTTCCTCTGTGACATGGAACATTTTCCTTTTCATCTTGCTGTTGAGGTCCTTCTTTTTATGGATATTTTTTCCCCTGCCATGTCACTATACTTCCTATACGAGGGAGCATTATTACTCCTGCTCCCACTACTGCACTGCTGCGTGACTCCAAGAATCGTGGTTTTTTTCTGGTGGAAAAGCTCTTTGTGTGTGTGTGTGTGTACCGTGTGCAGCTTTCTTCTCTGCACCTCGCTAAAAAAGGATAAGCCAAAGCTCATCTTGTCATTCCATTTAAGTTGTGGGTTTGTGTTGTTGCTCCTGTCCTGTAACACTGAACCTGCCAGCAAAGCCAACCTAAGTAGAAATGTGTATACTTAATCACATTGTACGTTTGTATGATTATACCTATAAACACTGCTCCCCCAGTCTCTGGTTAACAGCACTATTTATGAATTTATGCTACTACTCCTGGAAGAAACCCCTGACAAAGCCTGGACAACACAAAACACAACGCTCTATTTACTTGTATATATGTATACACACACACACGTCGGTACAAAAACCACCGCTGCGGTGGTAGGTATTTTCATAACCTTATTATTTGTTCGAGCTTTTTCTTTTCCCCTTCCTTTAGACCTTTGTGGTAGGTATTTTTTTCTGGGAAAAGGGATAGAATTACTTTCTCCTTTGTGGGAGTGATACCTTTAAAGATTAAAATGGAAGTAGTTGCAGGAGCAATAGTAATAACCATGTTTATTCTTGATCCATCTCGATGATATCTTTTGTCAAATCAAACCTTAATCAAACTGGGAGTCTTGTGTGGATTCAAAGAGTCCACAGAGAGGAAGCAGTCAAATAGACTTTTCCTATTTCAACTAGGAAAAGCCGATTACTCCCATCGCACCATGACACCGACCCATTTTGCATGTTTAGGTAATAATGTAGATATCTATTAAACCTGCAGGGAAATTAAACCTCCCCCTTTTGGTGCTCCTCATCTTAATACTGCAATATTGCGCCGTCTTAACGGTGTGCCTTGGCAGGGTGAGCTTTGTACTTTCTCCGCTTGAATAAACATATTAAACACACAGAATCGCATATCAAATGGAACCTCCTGCCAATGTCAAAAGGAATACTGAATCCAACAAAACAAGTACTACCAATTCACCATCAATAGCTCATTTCCATTCATACCAGCACTATGCGCTATTTGTAAATGACCACGAAACCGTAAAATCATAAAAAACATCGCTTCTCCGAGTGGTAGTTAACAGTGGGGAAAGGTAATACGGGAGTCGCAATGAGAGTCAAGGAGAAAGAGTGTAGTAGTCATTCGGAAAGACTGAAGCGATTGCACATTCAAACTGTTTATTATTATTATTATGGTATCATCTACAAAGGGTCTATTGATCTTATTCATCTCGTCATGTAATACCCACGCTGCATATGGTTGATGGTATTCACCTAAGCACATAATATCCTAAGCTACTACACCACGTTTCACCAAGGTAGTATACGCACAACATACAACGATATTAACGCAACTTTACTTCATTGAATCCTACCCTCTGCAATTACTGGGGAAACTCTGATATCCCATAAATGAAGCACCGTTTGGCGAACTACCTTACGCAACAATCTTACGAAAATGATGTTAGGCTCCAGACAGAGCAGACACGGAAAAAACGAATCTTAGCGCGTCGAGAGAAATATAAGACAAAAGCTGCGAGAGAGAGAGAGAGAGAGAGATGGATGGATATACAACGTAATAGTAGTTGGATTTCCATTTACTAAAATTGTAATATCATTACCCCGACAAATTTGCTTGGAGGGGATATGAGGAGGACAATGAAAAACGGGAAAGTAGAAATGTATAACAATATTTTCCATGAGTTGTACAGGAAATGCTGCTTCGTGTATGTCTTATAACGACTCTCAATTTGATGCCTGCCTCTCTATAAGTCAGTATAATTGTGACTTGTGACAGCGAGAGAGAGAGAGAGAGAGAGAGAGAGAGAGAAAGCGAGCAGTTTGTATATTATACTTTCATAACAGATTGTAACCTTCAGGCGTACATTTTCTCTTTCTTTCCTCGAAATAATAAGAAAAAAATTGACTCTCTTTCTCTTCTTCATTCCAACTATTTTACTTCTCATTCCACCTCCCTTTTGGAGAAAAGGAGAGATGGGAGAGCTGCTAGTGTATTTGTACACATGCTGTTAGTGAGCAGACAAGGAGTGGGAGAGGGAGACCGAAGGACGGAATGATGAGAGCAAGGGAGAGAGAGATATGAAAAAGAGACTCGGTGAAATGACATCAGTTATTTATTTTAGGGTGCTTTTTGATTGAATTCACTCGGTGGGTATATATATATACGTTATTTACACGACATTAAAGATAGCGTACTCCTGTCTACGTTGTTAGTAGCAGAAATAGAAGACTCCAGCCGTGTGGGTGAGGGTATGTGTATTTGTTGGTCTAAACTAGATTTTTTTGCAGTCTTTCATCGCTTCATTTTTTGCGTCGTCAACTCATCAGTAGTGAACCACCACCACCACCACCACCACCATTATTATTATCGTCGTCGTCATCATTTTTAAGGAAACGCAAAAGCAAAAACATGTATAAAGGTTGGTGCATGAAACACATAATAAGTGTGTGTCTCAGAGAACAGTAAAATTGATTGTCTTTACATTTTATTTATAACCCGAAAGGTAGATAGACAAAGCTCATGTATGTAGGTAGGTATGTACGTGTATTTATGTATCCCTCCTTTACATCAAATCATCACTCCAGTTTTTACAGCCGTGTGTGTAAAGTGCCACTTCCTTTTTGTAACCACCAGTTTTTAATGAATAAAATCAAAGAAAGACCAACAAGCGAAATGGAAAAGTCTACAGGAAATTGCTGCAATTTGTATTCATCTTTTTTCATCAACATCCCTCCCCCCAAAAATCCTGTTACTCTCTGTCTACGATAATAACAAAAATGAACCGAGTTATCGTGGTAGCGATGATGGTGCAGCTAATGGGCATACGCAAAAAACCGGGTAGAACACCCCAGACTCCGAACATGGAGGACATAACTTGTTAACCGACAAAACAGTTTGGTACATGTTTTCCCTACTTTTTTCTCGTCAGGGAGGCAGATGTTTGTTGTTTTAGGAAAAATCTGTAGCTTAGTTGAGTTGGTCCCCGTTATATTTACCAAAAAATGAAAGTTGCACAAACTGTCGTATAGAAAGCGCGAAGGAAAAGTAGAAAAATGGGGACATGGTATAAAGGAAAGCGTCTACGTAGGCTACTTCCTACGCGTACTCCATCCCGAATGGGTACACACTTATCAATGAACGTCCTCTCTCCCCGACACTAATAACAAGTGGAGAATTTTCCAAGTTGTGCGAGAAAATAACTACTTGGAACTTTCCTATTGTGTCTAACGAACGACACGAGAAAAAAAATTCGCCGTATTCTAAAGTTAAAACTGCACCTACCAACGCACCAATAATACTCTGTCAGAAATACAACCCAACTACTCCTACTCCACTACACGACATTTTTTCCCCTATAATTTCGGCAAAAACTTTTTTTCACAGAACTACAAATTTGTCGAATAACACAATGTACAAAAATGCTTTATGCATAATATTTATTATTATTATTATTAGAATGGAGTTGGCAACAAAGAGAAAACAGTTTATTATTATGTGGGAACTCTTCCGCAGATAAAGAACAAAACCTGTACACATATGCAGCATGTGTACATGTGTACACACGTTTTTCATAAATGCTCATGTTCTGCGACATACTCTACCAGTATGTGCGTGTGATTTTCCTCTTGATAATGATGATAACATGTATGCTCACATCATAATTTACAAAATAATGTCCGTCTCCCTCCAGAACTTTACTCTTGATTAGGATGACGACGACGACGACGATGATGATGATAACCAACGACGATGTTACCCTGTAGATAATTGGAAATACAACTTGGGTTATTATGTCTGCTGGAGTGTTCGTACACGAGTATGACAGTAGTATGTCGTCGTATGTGTTTGCTCCCTTTTTCTATGCTCCGACACTTTACATGAGGCAAAGGGACATTGTTTTTATTATACTTTGTCAAATTGTACGAGGTTTCTAGAGCTTATACCAAGATGGCGGAGGACAACTACATGGTAGCACGTCGCACCAAGTATGTTATCCTTTTAGTAATTGAATGTGGCATCTATTACTCCATTGCAAATAGTATAGAAATTGTAACTTTGTTTTTTATAGAAGGGTGCTTGAAGTGGAAGTATAAAAGCAGAGAGAAAAATTACTAGTGAAGCGATAAATTGAGTTTGGCAGTTGCATTAATAAGATTAGAAGTGAGAAATGCAAAATTTGAACAAGTTACGTAATTGTTTTGAAATCGGGCTTTAGGGAAGTGGTCAATATGTGTTTGTCTACTGTTATTGTTCGTTTTGCGGCGCCATTCGGCGTAAATAACAAATGGCGAGGGGGTTTAGAGTTAGGAAGTGGTACAATGTAGGGCGTCTCTTAAATTTCAATTTCTCTGAGTAAATATGAAACAGTGAAAAAACGACAGTCATTTGGTAGAATGGAGATAGAATAGAGAGGGGAATGTACAACAGGAAACAAAATTATGGTTTGTGCTGTTGTTGTGTGTGTGAGAGAGAGAGAGAGGGAGAGAGAGGGGAGGAGGAGGATATGTAAAAGGGGAGAGAAGGGGGAACTCTTTACGGGCAGGCTGAATAGTTTACGAGAAGTGCGAAAGAAGAAGCACTTAAAGTCTGCGTGTTGTGAGCTCCGTTAATAATTAATTTTGATGGGCCCTTCAATGTCGCTTTCCAATGAACTCGTTTTACACCATCACCACCGATTCTACTACCAGCCACAATGTTCGTGTAATATGCGTCAATGAGTGTAATACATCTCAAGTGATACAGAAAACATCCGAATGAGACATCACCCCCATACATACTTTGCTCAACTCTTGTTTTTACCTTCCATCAATTTCAATTGAGTTGATCGCTAAGTGTCTACAAAGTTTCGTGGCCAACTTGTGAGCTGTGTAAAAGTTCATGCGAGGAACGTAGTTACTCGTAGTATGTACGCTGCACGGTGCGAGTGATTTTTTGGGTGATAAAATCAGATGGATACAGGGGGAAAATAAGCGGCTGTTGATTATCGTTACTGAAGCCATCTTATAAACAATCCTCTCAAGTACGTCTTTGTTTGGTATGCAAACTTGATCACAAACAAACCCATTTCAGCTCACATTAGCGGTTGCTTTGCGTACCACCACCACTTCCATATATACGTTTCTGAGTAAATTGTCAAGGGCTGGAGAAATATCCTGTTGAATAAATGCAATATAATAGTATGTAACAAGGCATTATCAATAAAACCTAACCAACTTGACACATCAATATTTCCTTAGAGTCTTCAGTTAAATGCATACATCTTTAGGTAGTGTAAAAATGACGACAATTTTGATAACATAAGAAATTTGATGAGGGAAATACACTGATAATCTATAAATGTATAGCATTATAAGACCTTTTGTTTTTCTTACACCAAATGGACTTACCAGAGCATTTATTTTACGTTGATGTTTACTATGACAGATCTCTGATATTGGTTGTATCTTTACCAAGTTAAACACTAATTAAACTTGCAACAACTAGCGGCTTGCGACGCCGCACTTGAAATGTACTTTATAATGGATGTACTTTAAGATGGAAATAATTTCAGTAGTTTTAAGAAGTCATGCTATTTACAAATTTAAATATACATACGCAGCGTGAATATTTTTCTCTGTGTGTCAGCAGTCGGCAACTTATTGATTGTTATGGGCTTTTATAGTCGACATATTGAACACTGCCGATTTGGTGTTTACAGGATAGGTTGATAGGTATGGCCGATTACATAAAAATCGGTGGTTGATTGTGTGTTCAAAGTAAAGTGTAAATGCAAACGCAGTCACAAATATACATTATTGCAAAATTTTTAACACATTACTTTTGCCCAGTAGCATCAACGAATAGCTTTGACATACTGAATATATGTATATTTCTCAATGGGTATACAAATAGATGCAAGAATTTAAATTTCAAGTCAACACCGTAAAATGAACAAATCGACATAACTGGCGGTTCCCAGTACTATCCACCACTCCTGCGTTGAATAGACATTGGTGTGTGTGTGTAAAATTAAAATCAGCCAGTTTTAACTAATAATACCTTCAACATTTCTGCTCTCATCTATATCAATTTGCCAAAACTTAGGAATGAACATAGTACTTTATGTTATTACCATTTTCTTTTTCTTCCCATAACCAATCGTCAAAAAGAAAGTAAATAAGTAAACATTGACGTGTAGTTTCAAGCAACCTCGTCATCCGATGTTGTGTATTATATCACGATGGTATAACGCCCTAATCTATGCATCAACAAATTGACGTTTTTAGTAGTGCCTTGTGACAATCCTGCTTAGGTCAAAATAATGTAACTCTCAATACAATACTTCGTAAATTTCTGTTATGAACCCACCTACGTCAACAACATCCCTTTTGTTGGATTTTAGTTGGGCCGATACAACTGAAATTAGCAAATGATAAACATTTCTGTTGAATTCATACAGATGACTGCACAATGCCAGAGCGGAATAATGCGCTTTGACAACTCTATGCTTCAACCTATGTCAAATTTGTCAAACTGTCAGATTAACTTCGTTATTGTTATTTCCATATTTCTATTGTTCACTCACTCGTACACACATGCATGCGACATGAATTGTGTTAGGAGCCGACGTGTCCTACATACGCCCCGTTCTGGGAAAACACAAAAGAGAAAAGAAACAATTCTTAAAGTTTTCACGAGAAATAACAAGAAGAACAGAAACGCTGCCAATTCAAGATTACAACACAGGTTGTTTTCTTCTCCCCATAACAATCAATAAGTTGCCGACAGAGAGAGAGAGAAAAAAAGAGAAATATTTTTTTTTCGAGGGATGTCACATTAACTCCTTGGTACTGCTGTTAGCTATCGGATTCTTTTTTTGTAATCTTGGTAATATCGATGTTGACGTCCTTTCTGGCTGCATACAGCCAAAGAAGTATAAAAGAGTCCTTGTTTCAGGGGTATACGTCCCCTACCCCATGCACATTCCTTTCTACGCACTCATATTACGCCTGTGGTGGTGGGCGATGACAATAATACCGGTAATGAATTAATGAGCCGAGAACAGGCGGTGTGTAAGAAAATGGCCAGAAACATGAAGCATGAAGGAGCATAATTTTTCAGTTTCAGTAATCACGCAATTTTTTCCACATAAATCATGTCAATTCGTCAGATATAGTGTAAATTTATCTTACAAGTGCCAATTATAGGTTTAAATTTTTCATTACCTCCTATAAGGAAGGTGTAACGGGAATTTGTGTAGGGTAAGGGTTATGTGCCTATTTGCATGCAAGTTGCAATTCTATCATAATTTAGTAATGGTCTAGTAGTCACTGTGATTTGCTATAATAATTCCAAAATCGTTTTCAGTCTGACTTGTAGAGCTACAGCAAATTTATTACTGTGAAAGTTTACTATGTAATTTTATGCAATTAAGATTACACCTCCTTTTTTACTGCGACTGCCATATGTATCAAGTCTGGTGAGGTTTGAATTACTGTATAATGGCATTCGAAATAACGCCGGCGGCAAGATTTAATAAATATCGCCCACAGTGAATAGGATTTGAGTTGTATTACAGGAAACAGCAGAAAATGTGCGTTCTATTTATTTGATCGCATTTCTGGAAATTGAAGATTGAAATCATTTTTTTGTGTGGTGGTGACAGGGAAGTTAGAAATATCCTCTTTCCAGAAAAAGGGAAGTTGTAGCGATTCAGACAACTTTGGGCCGACTCGGAACTGAAATCTGGGCACGCACCCGATTTCAATCTTGCAGCAGATATTTACCCACATATATGTCTCCTAATTGAATGAAATAGGTTAGTTCCGCCAATTAAACAACAAATCAGCGGAACTCACTGACGCCAATATGCATAAACAAATACACACACAATGAACGCATTTCGCTTCCCGCTTCCTTTGCCACTGTAGAAAGAAATAATAAATTGAAATTTAAATGAGCAAATGTCAGCATTCCAATTTTTTCATTCCGAAATGCCTTCGGATCATAACATAACAATTGTAGCTTGTAATTTCACAGGAAATTTAAAAATTACCATTTCCCAGAAATATCTATAGTTTATACAGTAACAGCACGTTTCCAGTTTCGACGTTACACACACCGCTACAACATCAACATATATTAGGGAAAGACATGCAAACCGGTTTCTGCTTTCTGCGTAGATGGACAACCTCATTCAAACTTGTGTCAAGTACAGTCTAAATTCTTTAAAAATACACGAAACAATGTAGGAGTACTCATAATATATGTAAAAGACGTGGTGTGCCCACATTCATGAACATGTTACAAAATGAGCCGATTTCTCACGACCAAAACTCTGTAAAAGCTCCCTAATGGACTAAAAATACGCAGTTATCAATAAATAATTACTCTACGCATGCTGTGTCCTATAGTTGGCTGGCAATGGTTTAAGATTTCCTTGCGTCGTCATTTAATTTTAAAATCTATGCCGTGTGGTAACATGAGGTTAAAAATGAGAATCTCTCCATGAATTACTTAAAACACGCATTTCGTTGTACGCATACCCCCGCATTATGACCTGAAAACTGTATACTCCAGTACCACAGTAGTTCAATTTGTGGCTAATCTTCGCGTTGTTGAACATTCATAAATTTAAATAATGTAGTTGGGCACGTTTACTGTTTTCCTCCATGCATTCCTTCCTCCCAGTAGAAAATAATGAATATGAAAATAATTGATAATTGGGACATTAAAATAAATTAACAGTTTGGAAATTATGGTAATTAGAGAATTACAGATATTATAAGTAAAGAAATAAATGGACTCCATGCACTGCAGCCCGTGTTCTAAACAGGAGGCCGAATACCAACCGCAACGTAGCCTGTATGCAATGAATTTTTAACAGACAGCCCACGGGAAAGCGACCCTATATAAATTACCTCGAAAAAGTTTCATGGTCACCTCCACCGCCGCTTTATAAGGTTGACTCCGGGTACATGCCTATATATACGTTCTGAAACTTTTAATTTGTGGAGATGCACCAAATGGTTGGCCATAATTTCACGAATACATTATTACTCGGCGATTTCATGGAGCGGGATTTAAATTGCCAAAAAAATGTAATTTCTTTCAGCGTTCACCTATTAGACCTATTAAAAGGCAAGAGGCAGTTATTATAATTATCATCATTTTTTTTCCTAGCTGGATTCACCATCCCATGTTATATTTTGGTAAAAGCGTTCTATTCCCTCCCCCACTGAGCCATTGTGAGAGGTAAAATTATAGGAGAGGGTTGATGACTTTTTATAACTCATGACCTGCACCACCTTTACCACCACACCAACTTCTATCTCTCAAAGCAATCTCGCTCTGTTCGCTCGCAATTCTCGCACTTAATTTCCCCGCCTAATATCGACTAACAGAGCTGTGGCTATACAGAGTGGCTGAAGCACTCTGCTTAGCTTACTTGGGAGTGAAGCACACATTTTTTAAAAACAATGCATTTATTTGTCTGATACCCCAGTCTGCAGTGAGGAACACAAGTTGAACGGAAAAGGAAAGCGTAAAAATGAAATGTATAATAGCTTGTAGTTTATTTTCATCAGTTTACTGTCGACATATCAATTTCCCTGGGATTTGCACCATTTTTGGTTGTGATAATTTTTTGGCCTTGCCCTCACTGCGCCATTGCGGCGGTTTCTCATAGCATTATGGGGCAACATCGAGACAATCTGGGAGTCGAGTGGTCAGGTCGTTTGTGTGGAGTATTTAGTAGAAATGGGGTTTAAGTGTGGCAGAGAACGGACTGTAACACCATTTGCCATAAAGTCAACTCTGGGAAGTGGAAAAAGTGAGATTTCGTTATGTTTACCGTAGTACTTAAGGATGCCACCTTGATTCGATGATGTGTTTGCGTATCCCTCCCAACGCAACAATATATTATTAACAACCGGCAACAATTCCAGCAACCAGTCGGACAGAAAGAGAAGAAAACGCGGAGAAAGCTGGGGGAGAGAGCGAAAATGAATATTAAAAGGGTCGGTATAACCATAACCAACCACCACAAACAACTGTGAAGAGAAAGCAGAAAGGGAGAGTGCAGCCTGGCAGATTGAATGTGTTGAGAGAAACATCGGCGAGATCACCTATTTCTGCACCAGTAAGTAGAACGATGATGATGGCTCTGGCTCCAGCACTTTTTCTGTTTTAACAAACAACAGAGGAAAAAGGGCGAGCCCTTAATGGTCTGGCATTAATTTAAAGAAGTCAACAACAAAGAATTACTTTAGTAACAATAACAATAATAATAAACCTGCTGTAATGGGAAACATAAATACGTAGCTGAGAGTGCTTTTACATATAATCACCCGGATAAAACTCTGGTGGTGTTCATGATGCTGACGTGCCTGTCATTTTACTGCTGACTGATACGCCACTTAGCCTAAACTGGGCTACGATAATCGTTCCCCTGAAGCACTCCTTCCCAACCCAGACTTTCCTATCGCTTTCCCCAAGGGCTAAAAAAATTTAAATAATATGCGCCTTGACGACTCTAATTGTCCTGTGTGCTCCATATTACCATGGCGATGGTGCGCTTGACCGAAAAAATGGTAACCGACAGACAAACAAAGGCACTTCATAAGTTGGAACATGGTGAATTATGCCTACAGGCACATAATAATGGGGCCAGAAAGGTATGAAGCTTTCATCGTTGTCTCTATCTGAATATTTATCTCTTTGCCCGGTTCAGTCTGATGTACCTGGAGAAACCAGGTGGAAGAAAGAGGCCAAGTGATAACTTTCGCCACAAGCGGCGTATAGACGATAATAAATTCGCTATAATACGGAAACTATCATTTTTTTACTCTGCTGTGCTGTTCTACGCCTTTCTTGTGTATGTCCTGTCATATCACCATTTTTTTGCGTCTCCTTCCAGTCTCCATCCGAAATAAATGCTACTGACTCGTGAATGATGAGTCATAATGACGATCATGAAACTCCTCTGGTTGAGCAATGAAACAGTTGTAGTTACGGCGCCACCACTGGCGACTGTGCTTTCCCCTGATTGTGGTTTTACTCCTTTTTTACTAGTTTATGCAAAAATTTTTGACTTGAAATCAGTCTCATCCCTCCCGCGAATTATTTATTTGTGGGTGGCTGACTTGTTAAAAGGACTAGTTGGTGGCGGGGTAATCATACTCATCGTATCCGGTACAAAGTATGCAATTACGGCGACGTCTTTCCCATATATTTGTTTTTGAAGGTAGTTAAATACGCGGTGGTGGTGGTATGGTGGTGCCATACTATTACGACTGAATGGATGAATGAGCTTAAGCAAACCGTTCGTTGAGCCTAGCGGGGGCTCAATAACTTTTGTGTATATGATTGCTGTTGTCCTACGTAACCTCTTGACTGACATGACATTAAAAATCTCAATACCACTCTTCTTTTACAACTTGAGTACCTCGTGCACAGCTGAATTTTAATGGCTTGTCTCTCTATTTGCAGTCATTTAATGACAATGACGTTGTTTTATCAGCGGACATTAAATGATAATGTCCTTTTCTACGTCTTTCCCTCTCGTCACAGGAAAATGTCACTCCAGTAAACGAACACTATTATTTTTAAAAGCTAATGTATTTATTATGGGGCAGAAACACTTTACAGGTATGAATCTGGAGGAGACCAGAAAAAAATCCCTCTCAACAAACCAACAGCACACCAAGCATCATCATCGTTGCCATCACGGCTGCTGTCCTTTTTAATTTCTCTTTTTTTTCTCCCCGGGAGAGAGCTGCTGGTGGTACCTCGTAAATATTAAGTGGCTTTTGGAAAGAGCTTTACTGCTTTCGGGTACTTATCCTTTCGGAAATAAACTCCATGAGTAATCTTTACGAGAGCAGGTTGATACAAAAACATGTTGAAAGGCACTTACGTTTATATGCTTGTACATCAACCAAGAATATTGTCGTTTGACATTGTTACGATGATCAATAGAGCGTCTCAATTTTTTTTATTCTATTTACGATTCATACCTACCACACACTTACTTTATTACCAGAACAAAAGGAAAGCACGAACTAGTCAGATCCAGTTTGATCTATAAAAAAAATTATATCTTTGACCGAAACTAGACAGTAAAAAAATAGTTGTCCAAAGGCAGGGAGGAATGTGCATAAAATCACACACAAACACACACACACTCCGTGTGAGCCTCTCATCTCCGAGTCATCCTTGAGGACAACAGATCCAGTGTGGAAACACTCCATGTAGTCATCACAACACGAGCCAACATCTTTTACGGCTTATGCTAATAACTAGCTTCTTTATTACTTTCAAAATATACGATTATTCGCTCCTACACGTCTATTTGTATTGTCGCGTTTCTGTGTTCTCAGCTACAAACAGGCATTCCTGCTTCTGCTGCTGCTTCATTTCTGCAGCAGTGTTCTTCTCCAACAAAATTATCTATATCGCCGCTTGTTTGCATGAATGTACACGACAAAAGGAACAATAATAACAATAACAACGGCATTCTCTTTTTTTATATTAAAGATATTCTTATTTTTCCTTGCAGCAAGAAAGACAGCAGGACAGAGAGAGAGAGAGAGAGAGTGAGTGAATGAGATCATGAAAAGGCATATAAAATTTACTAAAAATTCCCATTTACTACGCAGTTCACTTGAGTCTCATGTTCCATTTGTTCCTGCTTCTCGAAAGAGAGAGAGAGAGAGAGAGGGAGACGGGGCAGAGAAAGAAAACTCTTATCAGAACATTACGAAAGTTTTCTATGTGAACTTGTATTCATATTATTATGTAGTACTAGCTCCTGTCATGCGAGCATGTTTGCCTTGTTGATATCACATGCTTTTTTTTCTTACCACAACAACACATAGCATACTAGTGCTCTCTACTACTTACTAACTTACTACACTTACACATTCCATAACAGCAGTACTTAGGAGTGTATTACATGTACGTCATATATATTGTGAGGGAACCTTTTATTTGGCTTAATGTGCTATACATTCCACTGCCAAAATCTTATCGAGATCGTTAAAAATGAAGCAGCAGGAGCTGCAGCAGTGGCAACAGAAACAACGATATATTTTTTCTTGTGTCGAGGACAACAACTACTGCAACTTCTTATTTTTCTTCCCCTTTTCTCTCTCTTCCCTTCCTCCCTTTCTCGTGATATGTTCAACTTTTTAATAGATAGAATGAAAGAATAAAAAAAGTCAATGTGGTTATACAACTTCTTCACTCATGACGATACTTTACGGCGGAAGTAAAAATCAGACCGAAATGAAGAAGAGTGGAGGCGTAATAGAAAACCCGGATTTTTTTTCTCTTCAAACAAAATAAGTTTCTGCATTAAAAAGGGCTAATCGCCCCCTTGTCGATTGCATTAGTGGCTTTTCAATCTGTCTGCTGCTACTAGCCCTGTTACTCGAATGTGGGTCGGGGTGGAGAGGAAGATGCTCCATGTCTTTGGAAATGACGCAGTCATTGTCATAAATACACATTGTGTCGTGTTATGGCGTTACCTGCTGAATATCCAAAATATTATTAACCAGCAAACTACTACTACTACGACTGCTACCGCATAGGTGGATTGTTTGTTAGTTAGTTATCTAAATACACAAATTTTTGTCGTTGTCGTTTTGCCGTCAGCGGAAAAACATGGTCGAAAAAAAATTGTGTCTGTGGAAAGTACGGCGGTGTATTAAGTAAATGACTCAGCCGACATCAAAAACGACTACTGGAGTTGCCTCAAATCCGGATAGCAAGCAGTAGCAAATAGTAAAAGCAGCAACAAATAGAATAGTTTTCTTCCTCGCAATTGCGTTATTGTGAGCCACCAGACAAAAAATAGGACACACTAAACTTACAAACATAATATCATGTAGATATGTACCTACCCTTATTTCTCAGTACATGCATACCACACATAAAGTATATTTGCTGGATGAAACTCGACAAAGATAGAGATATTCTGAGAGAGAGAGAGAGAGAAAGACGATGAAGCAAGTAAGAGAGGCAGGGAGATAGAGAGAGAGAGAGCATCACTAGAAACAGCAACAATTTCTTCGGGCGAAATGCCAGGCTGGCGCCCGACATTCAGGCGCTTCAATAAAAAAAGTCTTCCTTTTCTACTATCATCAACAACTTGGTAAGGTCTTCCTTTTCTTTCGTATTCTTCCCTGCCTACCAGTACCAGTATTTCTACTTGTAACTAAACTAGAGAGATTGTCCTTATGAAGCAGTTCGAGCAACTTACTTTTTTTTCTAGGCCATTTTCCTCTCTATTTACTGCTTGCTACTGTCATGTAGATACATACATACGTAAACTTGAAGTGACTATGTATCACAAAGTAGAATGTAAGGGTCCGCTCCTCCTCCTCTCTACTACTTCATCCGCTGGACATATCAGCAGTTCTAAATCCATTCACTATCCGTCCATCTATCCATCCATTTACCATTCTGTCTTCTAAACAAACTAAAACTTCCACCCTTTTGATGCTGAACTTGAGTGAAACGGAAGCGGAGATTTGATATCAATACCCACATACAAATTCATATTTACAGGGATGAAGATGATACACGTAAGAGACCAGGTTTGTCTGCCGTTTTTTGGGCCTGCTCTCTTCTCAAGTCGCTCTCTACGTACGTCCCTACGTACATTTCATTTTTTCGCCAACAAATCCTCTAGGACCGTCGACATGTTCTAACTGACCACATACGAACATATGACATTGCTCATTTTAACGACAAATCCTTGGGGATGCTGCCTATAACAAACATGCACACACACACACACAGACAAATGTGCTCACGCTAACAAAACACACTCTTTATTTGTTACTCGTTTGCTGTTGTGAACAACTGCGTAAGAAGACAGAAGAACGGAGGGAGAATCCCCGTTGAAGTGACCAGTTCTAGTACATTCATTCCAGTAAATAGAAGGGTTATAAACCATATAAAACAAAGTGAAAGTAGTCTGCCCGAAAAAAAAATAAGTGGAAGCTGGCTACTACGTCGATGTAGATACACATTTTTCGTCTACATCACTAACTTGAAACAAGTAAAAAAATAGGACGACAAGCGGGCAGTTATACATTATAAGCTTGTATAGAATAGTTGTATGGTAACTGCTATAAGGATGGCCAAAAAGTTGTATGCCTACACACACAATACTACATACAAAGTATCTGTGTGCTTTCCTGGTTTTTTTGGCCTGCAAATCCAGCCAACCTCTTTTGGTATCTTTTGTGTATGTATTGTGGTGTGCGGTATGGATGGTATATACACACACACACATATATGCATATATGCTGCTACATAATATATAATAGCACATAATATTAGACGTATATGACGAAATGTGAAAAAAAGAAGGATAGAAAAGGACGTAAGGATAAAATGTTCCAAGAAACCTTTGCTGGCTCGTAGGCAAACGAAGGAAATGAATGTGAATGAATGTACCAGCAGAACCACGACAACGACGACAACGGCTATACCGCCGCTACTGAAACGGCTACTAACAACACCACCGCGTGGCACTACTAGTATGGGACCTTACTGCGGATATCTGAATGTAAAAAGCAGTTTTCTTTTTTTTTCTCTAGTACTTCGACCATTACTATAGCGATTGCTACTACTACTGCTATTTACTGCTGGAAAATGCGTTAGAACCAGAAAAATCTATGTTTTATTGATGAGATGACATACTTAAAGAGGTAGATCGAGTTGGCGGCGGCGATGGTGGTGGTGGTACGTTTTTTATTGTACGTCTCTCCAGTTTGAATGTGTATGATATTTGTATAGATACGTGTATATATGTGTGTGTGTGCATTTTGGTAAGTAGGTTTGCCTGCTTTGAAAACAGTTGTTATTGGACTTGGAGTGAACCGGACCGGAATTTTATTTTTATAGTATCGCCCGGTGGTTTCTTGTGGCTAACACAAATGCACATATCTCTTTTGTAGGTAGGTATGTACTTCCCTTTCACTCGTCAAGCGTAGCTCTTTACTTGCATTATAGAGCGAAGACGCCCAGCGACATTATGGTGTATACGGCTAGCGCTGGGTAATATGAAGAAAAAAAATCCATGTGCTATTATTACACGTGAGCAACACTTAAGAAAGTGGAAGTAAGTTCTGCTAAATAACGGTATACACCCACTGTTGAGGGGAGTTTTTGTTGTGCTTACACGAAGGTTTAAGTTTATTTTTATAAATTGATGCATGCATGAACGCATCTACAACAAGACACTTTTTTATTCTTGATAACGTCCTTTGTTGACAAAAAATGTATGGGGAGGCCGGAAGAGAACCGCGAGAAGGCTTGCCTTGTTGAAGGTTGGTAAACAGAGAGTGTTCTGCATGGAACAACTAACGAGGGCTGTTGTGTGTGTGTGTGTGTGTGTCCAACTACTGTGTACTCGCAAGATTTCTATCGACCAAGACGAATAAAATGCCACTTTTAAATTTCACTCAAATTTTCCTTTAAAAGATCCCTTACAAAGTTAAAGCACGTAACGGAACGAAGTCGTAAAAAAGTAAAAGAGAACAGCAGCAAATTGACCTTTACAAGGGGAACAAGTAGGACACACATGCATGCACGACAGAGAGTTGCTCTGATCTGAATAGGAGATTATTGTTGGTTCTGGTTTTTTAAAAAGGTGACTATTTTAGTCCTCTGAATAGCTTATTTTGCATGCCGTTCTCAATTTTGTGTGCTAGCACAGGTACATAAAAAGACAAAAGGTCTTATACTTTAATTTATTAAATGGTGATGTCCTTGGTTGTAAGGAGAAAAAAAGCAGTACCTAACTGCATGTTCAACGCGGCGACAAGTGTGCCCAAATCGCACATTATCTCAACGATTTTTTTTCCAGTCCGGCATACTACAACAGAGTTTGGCTAAGGAACACCTGAGGCCAGGCCACGTTACTGTAATGTGTCCTTGATGTCCACGAGAATTATTATGCGTATGAAAGCACTGCTTTTCCATTATGAAATACTTAAGCTCGTCCTTACCCAGGGCATAAATTGATTTGACTTTTTCTCGGGTACACAGTTACCAAAAGGACCTACCTACACACTTGATGGGGTTGAAGTAGCGAGGGAGAGAGATACAGAGTGGCAAAAAAGTTGCAAGTGTTGGGTGCGTTGGTTGGCTGGTTGGTGTGCAAGGAGTTTAATGATTTGATCCTATTGGATTAAAGGGCTTATTCTAGTGGGAAAAATTTTTTCACTGAAAAAAGGCTACGTGGAAAGGAACTGTTCCCCAAACAATAAGTGGAGGATGAATTAGTAATTTCAAAGCTGATGGTGCTAAAGGGGATATCTAATCAGCAGTAGCAGCAGCTCGCCTCAGTAGTAGTAGTAGTACTACGACGACCAGCAGATAAAACTATGTGACCGGTAGTATGTTAAAAACGAAGGCTGTTATAAGAGTCATAATCATCCTGAGTGGAATACACAACCAGTCACCCACTCTCGTTATATGAATAAAACGACGTGCTGAGCCGGGACTTGATCCATATGAAATCCAATAAAATCCCTATAATACCCTCAAACGGGGTTTGTTATATACTTTACTTTGAAAACTACACACTCACCTAAAAACTGGCCAAACAATGTCTGTACGGCGAACACAAGACCCCTTTTAGTTCCACTACATGGTACATAAATATGCAAGTGTGTGGCTTCTTCCCCTCCAAATTGTAGGTTTATCGAAGGAACGCATTTCCGAGTTTGAAGAGCGCTGTGGTAGCGCAACGTGGAACATCCATCAATACCAGCTACCGCGGAAGGTAGGAACATTTTCCCAAAAAGGAGAAGTACGATAGCTTCAGTAATTAACTACGTAAAATGGAAAATGGAATGATGAACCGGTACCTTTCAACGCACACTATCATGCACATCGAGTTCTTTTTTTGGAACCAAAAATACATTAATTCAATTATTTACCGGCACCTTCATAACCGAGCGGTCTTTTAATGGAACGTATGCGCGCCGATGATACACGTCACTATACTGCAGTAGCAGCAGCAGCCCCGACGACGTAAACAAGCCCGCCTAGAAAATTCCGAAATCATCCCCTTGACAAATGGTTGACGATGGTACTAAAACCTGCAAACATTTTCACTCACACATGCAAAAAAGCTACCTATTACAAGTATCGGTTGTCTCTAGCTCTGTGTGTCCGTGTGGCAGTTCCCCCGGTTGTTCCCATAATAAATATACCATTAGAATTCGCACATGTGTGAAAGCAGATTGACTTGTGACAAATTTCATAAATATTTCATATGATGACACACATTTCAAATTCAAAGTGACTGATCCACCGCATTACTTTGAATGATGCGAAATACAGATAGATGAAAATTCATGGCAGAGCATACGTCAGTGTGTATACAAGAGAGAAGTGGGGTCGCGCCAACATACACCCCACTTTACTTGTGCTATCGGCCGCGCATCATGTACGCTATCTAAATGCTTTTAGTAACCCTGCACCTCAATAAATATTCATGAGAATTCCACCACATCAGTCTTCTACTTTTCCGGCGTATAGATAATCATAAAATGAGTTGGTTGCTACAATTCCGGTGCGCTCTTCTGGAGTAGCGCTAACACACATGCATACACACACACACACCCGGACACACATCGCATACCTGAGAAACAACAATGCAGACTTCTGCCAAGAGAAAACTACTCTAAAATTCTAATCTTGCCTCAATTTTTTTCTCTCGTGTTGTTGTTGCCACTCTGAGGCTACACGATATGGTCGAAGAAGCGGCAAGTAAATACAACAGATTGCTCTCCTGCCAATAAATCAGGTATATAAAAAAACGTCCATGTGTGAGCGTGTGTATGGAGTACCGAATGTTGTGTGAATATATGTACATTCCGTCCTGATTTTTGTCTTCCGAGAAAAAATATGAAGGTTCCAGCCTGATACTCTTCATAAGTAGTGTAAACTGTACATAAATACAGTGGGTAGTAGTAGTAGTCGAAGTAGTACACTTCTGTCTTTTACATGCGTGTAGGTACGCCGCTCTCCTATATCTTCTCACTCTCTTGCTCTGGTTATTTTTTTCGATCAAGGGCTTTCTCTGAGATCACATATCCTTTTATCTAACCAAAGAGCAAATTGTGATCAGGAGGGATGCAAGGAATACTAAAAACGAAGAAATATATCTTTCGTGCATGATGCCATGAAGAAGAATCAAGAGGATCATGATTCTTGATAGCTATAACGTAGACATGGTCAGACTCGTAGGTAGAGGAGCAGGACGTCAACTGAAAGTGACTTGCACGAGACGACAAGTGTGACTACCGATTTTTTAACACCAGCCCCACCGGTCTTCCAAATACCACATATACACCTTCTACATTATCCACCGTAGTCACTTCGACGATCGGGTTATAACCACAGTACCACCATCATCTTACCCCAGTCCTCCGAATTATTAGTGTGAATTTACTTCACTCCTTGTCGTCGTCGTCGTCGTCGTTGTCTCGAATAAATGTGTGTATGTGTTTTTGACTGATAACATATGTAAAAGTAAAAACGTGTGTACAATAAGCTCACAATTTTTTCTAGGATCAAGTACCTTCTCGACGATGCGAAAGAGAGATAGAGAGGACGAGAGGGAGAGAGAGAGAGCAACACGAGATGTGTTGTAACTAGTCGCCGAGCATATTTTTTTATACAAGGCGATAGTACAAGCTACAACTTCCCTTTTGATAAAACTTACAGTTTTATTTTCCCGGTGGCGTCAATGCATAAAAAATATTAAATGAAAATGCCAGAAGATGAATATACATCCTCCCGTGTACATGTAATATACGACGGCTTCTTATTATTACTGTTATTATTATTCCGTATTTTTAGGGGTACTCGGGCATTCATTTTTCTGCACCTAATAATAAAGAGCCTGGATTTATCTCTCATGTATCATTTTGTTATACTTGCTTCCGCCTTGTGTAGCCGCTCTATAGCGTTTTGTATGAGCGTGTGTGTGTCTGTAGTCTTCGTCTGTAATACTAAGGAATTCCGAATAATAACAATCATGCTCATGCCCATGATCATCATCTAACAAAGTGAGCAATTCTCTTCTCATTCCGTCTTTGCCTTTTATCCGGCACAAAGCACACATTCACAATCAGTGCCCAGCGCGGTAGTGCCAGCCTTCAAGTGGCTTACAAGCTACGTGAGATGGTGAAAAATTGTGGTTCCGCGCTTTCCCCTTCTCCTTACTACTCCTCTCCGAAACGAGGATGATGATGTTGATGATATCACTGTATCTCACCCGGAACTTAGACCCTCCATTTTTTCCCTGTGAGTGAATATACATACACACACACATTTTTGGATGACTTATATTTGAGCACGCTAAATTTACAAAATGTATGTTTACCACCACACGGGTTGGTGTGACCATGTGTGTGTGTATGATGATGATAGCGTAGTGCTGATAATGGGGCACACGAAGATTCGTTACTAGCAACATGCACAGGGAGAAAGTCAGTGATTCGTGAGTGAATTGCGGCTAAGAAGCTAGAAAAAGAAAACTTTCTGCTGGTGGTGCAGTGATTGCTGATAATAGTGATATTTTGGTGGTATACTGTAGGTACGTACCTATTTTTAGGGCTACCAACACCACCAACTAAAGTCATTATCACTACATTAGTAATATTATCACTATCACCGCCCATAATAATGCCATCGCGTTGTAGCATGATGTCTCCCACAATCAGCCCTTTTTTCTTGTCTCACTCGTCACGTAAAACTCGCTGGTTCAAACAGAAATCTTATAGAGGCATGTTTAATGATATTAATCTATAATTGCTATTATTGCTACGACTACAGGTCGCATTAGGTTATTGAAGCAGACAAAACAAGAGAGAGAGAGAGAGAGAGAGAGAGGGTGAGCGAGACAGAAACACGAGAGGTACACTCCTCAGCGAGAAAAAAATAGAGAGAAAAGTTTTGTGGTTGCCTGACTGCGTTTAAAGCCTTTACGTCGACTTGACAGCTTGTAATAAGAAAATTGGGAAGCCTTACAATGGATGATATTAAAGGGTAAGACGGAGACAAGGGGAAAATCGTCTTTTTTTCCTTTCTTTTCTTCTCCTCATAAATATGCGATATTCAATGTTTCCAAGTGTTTACTAAACATGCACAGAATTATCCTGTCATTCAGATTTATTGTCGGGGATGTATCTATTATACCACGTTTATTTTTCTATTTTTCCCCTCCTATTTCCGTGCGTGCCATATTTCTATCTTGAACACACACCACACACATGGAAGAATTTACCTACCATTTTAAATCCCATTGAAAATGAAGTATATTGATTCCGCTCACTCGCCTTCTCCTTTCCTGTCTGCTGGTGGAGGGGGAAAACAAAAGGAAACAAATCAGAACAAGGAAAACGACGAAAGGACGAGGGAATCACTGCTAGTGTGATGGTGAAGTTTGGTATTATTACACCGATGATATCAGTAGCTGCTACGCGTTCGTACTCCAGTATACCCATGGCCCATGATCTTAGGACGGTGGAAGGGATTTTGCAAAAAAAAAATCTTTTCATTCGATACATAAGAAAGAAAAATGCTAAAGAGGAAAAAAAATCGGAATTGTAATTTAAGTGAATCTGCCAAACCCGCGAGTCGATGTTCTTGTAACGGAAGAAAAAGAAAAGGGAGATGAAGAAAGTAGACCGACAAGAGAAAAAATAATGAAAAAAATAATATTGAATGAATGAATACTTATTTTGTTGTCGGTTCTACAGTGACGTTGTTTGTGGGGCATACAAAAAAATTCAATTCTATCATGCACACTTCACTTATTCCCTTCTTCACACTTTTCTTCTCTTGTGTGTGTGTATGGGTGTCTCCATGTTGAAAATAAATTGATTGAAAATTTATAAAAAAAAGCGAGATAGGTAGAGTATGCAAGTGAAAATGAAATATTGCACTAATAAACTAGTTGCCTGGAAAAGTATCCGCTTTTCAGAACGAGACAGGAAAAATATTTATGAAAGCCACATATAGAATGCAAAAAGTACAAAATTCCCTTCATTTAGAGACCGTACTTGCGGAAAATTAAAAAAGGGTTTCATAAAAACGTATTCTGGGCTGGGTTATTTTTAGCACACAGAACGTATTCCAGGCATAAAAATGGGGAGTGTGTGTATGTACCGAAATACACATGTGTTTTTGGGGAAACTCGGACTATTTGCATTTTCCCTGCTTTTCCCGATTTATCTAGTTCATACTTGACTTCGATTTTAGGTATACCGGCCGCTCCGTTTCCGTGATGCGGATTACCCCGACTACTGCAATATCACAGGAGAAAATGGCGAAGAAAAACGAAGGAAATTCAAACGGTGCAAGTATTTCGAAAGGAATTGGGGTAGTGCGAGTTTATCTCTCTCGGCGCTTGCATTCTACCCGGGCTTTTTAGGCACACACACTCTAAATGCTGTTATGATACACGAGATGTAAAATAAACACTCAAAATTCTTTCACAATTCCTCACTGACTCAACTTACGGGTGAGTAGTGTATTACAAATAGGTCATCATTAACGTCTTCATCCTTCTTGTGCATGAAAGTGTTTGACTGGCTGTAATATAAGAGAAGGGAGTCCGTAGTGAGTGATCAAATAATAGGGGAAAGCATAAAAGAAATCAAAAAGTCAAGTGAAATTAGGTATCTAAATAGGCTCTTTACATTTTTCTTCATGCTTTATTCCTCGTGTACTTCCTTTCATTCATTCTATTTTTCCTGCTGGGCTTTGTATTTGGGTTAGATTTAGACAAGAAGATCGACTCTAGAAGTGGTCACTCACTACTCTCTCGGCTCAGTACATGCCTTCATGTTTTCTGCTTCTGGGAAAACGGATACATGTACTGTGCCAAACACATTTGTAATGTTTCAGTTACTCAGTGTGTTCGTCCATTTTCCCCCGTTTTATTCCCCAAAGGGCATTTTCCCCCCTTTTAGTTGATGAATATATACTGGTTAATGTATACTTCTACGTTAAGTAAGTACTATTGTACAATACTACGTGAACGTTCGACTTTACTTTGAATCAATGTTTTATTTTTGGTAATTGAACAAGTAATTAGACAATACATCAAATAGTAGGCCAACAATCTTTATCTTTTGCAACTGATCAACATTGCTAAAGTTGTTTCGAAGCGTTAGGAGGGTTCTAAAATGACTTTATCAAAAGCACAATGGATGCGTTAGAATTTTGTGCAGTCAGAATACGACTACCACACATAAGGAGTGCACCCCCCATTTTTACAAGCCAGTAGCAAGATAACACAGGGAGAAATTGCTCAGTGGGAAAAAGCGCAGACACGCTGATACATGTTTCCTCTGTTTTCTCTCATGCTCCCTTTTTTCATGTTTCTCTATACATAAACCGACGTTTTTCTCTCCATAAGCAAGCTTCATGTTTTCACAATGAATTTTATAGAATTCATTACAACTCTCTAACGTATTTCCACCACCACCAATGTGAATGGTAGTAAAAAAAGAGAAATTTTCCGGCGCTTATATATAGGTATTATCCCTTTTCCATCTCGATAGCACATTGTATCAACGCTCCGTTGTTGTATGTTTCTGGGGAAAGTAGCAACGACGGTTTAAGTGAGTTTTTGCATGACTCGGCACCGCACCAGCCCATGCAAGTAATGTATCCATTCACCACCACTAGTGAAACATCATGCAATCGTCAGTCTCCGTGTACAATAAAATGCAACATATACACTTGATTTGTTGTACAATTTTCTCCACATCTCCTCCACTTGCTTTTCAAGAGTACAACAACAACTCGAGCAGCAGCAACAACCAACACTACCTTACCGCGCGCGCACCAATTACTTTTTCTCTCTGTGTGTTTAAACGAGCTTAAAAGAAACATTCTCTTCGCACAAACGTAGCAGCGAGTGTTCATCGTTGCGCTCACGTATTTATTATGTATGTATTTGTGGCTAACAATGTCAAATTCATATCGTCTACTTTTTTCCTCCCATCCAAATTCCATTGGCACTACAGTATACTGTTGCTATTTTCTATTATTGCTTTTTATGTATCTGAAAGTGGCACAGGATCTTCCTCTTTTACTTGCTCGCCCATCCGCCCAACATCATTAATTATGAAGAGCTCGTAAAAATTTTAGGGTTGGCAATCAAAATCAAAGGATGAACCACTTTTGGAATCAAACCCTCTCCAAACGTCTATACCACTGGTACAAGGTATATGAGTGGTCCTTTCAAACGGGCTGTCGTTCTCGTCAAAATGGCTACATCAGTAGTGACTATCGAGATCTGAGGTCAGTTGTAACTGTCTTTGTAGCACGTCGATACGGTTCCCAATTTCAAAATGTCGCACAAACTGGAACGACGAACTGGTGTATATGCATTATTACTGGTTTCTTTTTGGTGGGTTTTGTAGGTTTCTGTTGGTAAACATATATTTGCTTTACATTTGGTTCCTTTCCACTGTCTGTGGTATTCTGTTTGTGTAATTACGACTATATGCCGTCGAAAATATATATAAAATAACCTTGGGAGAGTTGACCTTGTATTGTCTACATTAAAGGCAGAGTTGCAGTTTAGAAATGCGATAGTGTCATTAGCATATTTATCTACGCAAGTGAGAACATGCCAAACGCCCCCTCTGCTGCTGTACGGAATAAACTGGTGTTAACAGGGTAAACGGAATTACACAGGAATTATACCAAGCATCGTATATATCTGGGAGCATTAGCTGAGGAAGGAAAATAGGGTTATAGGATGAAAGCATAGGATGGCGTTTCTTAATTAGGAGCACTTTTCTAGCGGCAAAATTTGGGCTAGGTCAACGGCAAATCAATACGAAATATACGGCAAGTAAGTGTGGCTTAAATTTGACGTTGGGGCCGGTATTGGCACACGCACAGGTTAATTAATACAGGTGCAACAGTAAATTCAATAATTTTCCCCACATCTCGACATTTGCCTGCAAGCGAGACAAATAGAAAGCCCTTTTCATTTCGTAAGCAGAATTGAACATGACAAGCAACATTGTAGGCACGCGGTCAATTATGCATATATGTACAGCCCTAAAACTAGCCGCATTTCACTTCTGTTTCGCGAGGACTAAAAAAAATTGTTTTAGTCAAAATGAGGAGTAGTCATATTGAAATAGTGTATTTGCCCGTGCATTTTTTCTAAATTATAAGCAGTATAAAATATAATGTCGGCACACTTGGCAGAATAACATAAAACTACAAAAGCAACCTTGTGGATGAATAGGAAATCTGCGAGTTCCGTCAAAAAGAAGGGATGTAGATGTATGCATATTACGTTCGTAATTCGTAACATTTTTATCGAATTATTATAATCAATTGAACACTTTTCGTGTGTTTCCTTCTCTCTGTCGACGTTTTAGTTTCTACGTTAACTTGTTATTTCAGTACATTGCTTTAGTGTACCGTAACTCATCTTATATACACACAGAGAGAGATATTTTTGCGAGTTGGTGAGACTGGCCAATGAGAAATCCATGTTACTTGAAATTTCCATAATAAAACCATCACTGCTTTGTTGCAAAGATAAAAGTATTACTGCTTTGCCCGAGTTTTCTTTTCCTTTTCCCAAATTTTCTTGACGAGTTCTGCGAAGCAACTTTGTGTCTGGCAAAGTCTTTGAAGTTTGTGCAAAATTTGGTACCTCCTTTTTTAAGGCGCTTGTAGTAGACGATTTCCAGCCATTGGTGAAAAAAAAAATCCTTTGAACTCTCAAGAAATTTCGTCAAAGAACCGTGTCCAAGAGAAAAACAAATAAAATTAAAACAGTCGATTCACATTGAGTTCCATTCCTTCTAAATGATCCTACAAAACAAGCCGTCTGTCGAAAAATGATGAAACATTCGCTACTGTCTGTATCCCCCAAATACTTTATTACTGTTTTCTCTATGATTTTAGGTAGCATCTTATGTGCACAACTTTAAGTTTTAATTTTAATGAAACAACCCCCTGCCTAATCTCGGGAAGGCGTCTTGTGTGTACACAAGCCACGAAGCAGCTTAATCATCCTTTTTTCTTCTTCAAATCAAGTGGCAGTTAACGAATGCCTTTCCCAGAAAAAGGAGAAAATTTATGTAATTTTTCATACTGCTCAAGAAACTGGAAAGTTAAATCTTTCCTATACTACGTGATCATCGTCGTAATCTTCTCCTTTCGTCGACCTGGTTATAGTTGCAAAATAAAGGAGAAAAAAAATGCAAATGGTTGCATGATAAGTAGGATACCTATACCCACACTTGTTTGAAGTGAAACGAAAAGGAGGAGGCGATATACAAGTAAACTCCCAGATCCAAAAAAACAGTCACAATCATAGTGTTTCATTATGGTAAACCTGCAAAACCGGTGTGTATATATATGGTTGTCCTGAATAAACCGAGAATATGGGTGGTTTATCGTTTCTCATCATAAGTTTTGCATCTTGAGAGTAGAGAACTCGTGTGGAGTTTTTCTTCATGTTTTACCATCTCCCTTTCGAAATTTATTTTAAAAGCCATGTATGTCGACTTTATAACTAAAATAAGCAAATTCCCACCTGGGCAGTATGTAATTAAGTTGGAGGGGTAAGGAAGAAAAAATGGGGATTTTTGTAAAAAAAAGAAGAAAGTTTGGTGAAAGTCTCTCTCATTTCTTTCTCGCTTTGCTGCCCTATTTTTGGAGGACAGTCAGTACTGTGATCCTAAGAACGTATAACAAAATTAAGAAAAAACAAATCACTCTGTAACTTTCTCTGCCTCACTATCCAAAACGCGTAATAGTGTGTATCTACTTTTAAGGTACGAAGATGATTAAAATCCATCTGGCAGGGGGAGAAAAGCAAAATATGGTCGGATATTATTATCCTCCCCATTATTATTATTATCCACTTCTCCCGGCATCAGCAATATTCAACCAGTAGTAGATTGAACTGTGTTTGCAAAGATTAAGAGGGAGACACTATACATGGATGGTAGGAATTTGAAGGACGAATGAGTGCTTTTGCAACACTTGCCACTTGCTGATATGCGTGTTTGTTATTTAATGACACAAAGTAACAGGCATGGCAACCGGGGCCGGGTATATTTAAATGAAACGAAACAAAGAGAGAGAGAGAGAGCGCGAGAGAAAGGGAGCTGGACGACCAGAATATTTTTTTCGTCACAAACGGAGTAAAATGTTTTGAGCATATTATTTGTTTCGTAAGGAATAGAATTGTTCCCGCTGGGTAGAAAACACGAAAAAAGAAACACTTGACCTCTTTTCCAGTTGTGCAGGTTTGGGTTTGTAGACAAAGTGCGAGCCATGTATTGGCAGCAACCTACTGACTAACAAGGACGAGAAAAGGCGGAGCTGTAGATTGAGTAAGAGAAATTCCAGATTACCGGGGATACTGCTGCTGTTGCAGAGAGTGTCATTGTTTTCTTGTTAGAACCAGGAGTCCTTCAAGATAGGCACCTATTTAAAATGCAATTAACCAAGAAAGCAACAGCAGCAACATGAAGCTGGTACAAGGGAGAGAAACGGTGCTTGTTTTTGGACGTTTTCCCACTTCCCTCTCTTTCACTCAAGTATCAGGTGGAAGAAAAATACATCTTAAGAGATCCTTTTTCTGCTATTAAATTGTCATGTCGCTTTACACCATCAATCTTTTGCCCCAGAAAAGAAGATAAACATACACACACACATACACACAGAGAGACACATGTAGTTCGCATATGTGCTCGTCGAAGCACATTATCTTTGCGATTTATCACCCTGTAATCTTACGCACACACCAGCATCAACATATCAAAATCCTTTGCTTGTGACAAAACTTATCTGACAAAAATTACATGTTTTTTTCGGTTCGGAAATGGAAGAAAAACACTACTTTTTTCTTAATTTGGTCGGTTACATTTGTATAACTTGTTCCCTCTCAAACAACGAACCGCGCCTATGGCTCGGAGAAACACACTATCCAGGCAGACTGGAGCTCTCGTTTGAAAATACAAATTTGATATTGACATGAAAAATGGTCGTTTTACTAAATAATATTGAAGCATGTGTGCTACATATGTGTGCGGGAGAAATGCGGAATGGAGAAAGCGCAAAATGGTAAAAGCTTTCCTTACAAACGAAAACTGCATCCAGTTACAAGCACCTGGAACTTGTGGCATGCATGATTAGAAATGTTCGTCAGAAGTAGTGTTTCGAGAAAAGATAGAGAACCAGTATGAGTAGGTTTGTGTCTCCTCCTCCTCCCCCAAAAGGGTATAGGTAACTGATGCTATGTACTCGTTGTACGCTTTCGTCCAATCAACAAGACATGCTGCTCTACTCCTTAGAGATATTCCATTGTGATTCATTCTCTTGTCTGTCAAGTCTTTCCGTTACATTACTCCAATAATACTTCTTTTTTCTCACTTTTCTCCTTCACGGCCTTCTGCATGGGTTGGGTTTGACAGTGACAGCGGTAGCTAGTGTGTGTGTGTGTGTGTGGGTATGAAAGATTCCAGCTTAGCAACAAAAACAAAAGTAATCGCAATATTTTTAAAAAATAAAAAATACCTCTCTCCACACAAAACTTGTCTAAAATGTACACTTAGAATAATGTGAAATGCATCCTGACAGTTGGCCTGCATAGGTAATTTGCACGCTATGACAAGGAAACTTTCTCTGGTTTGGGGATGCTCTGTTTTCCACACGGTGGTGGGTTTCCAGCTGTGTGCAAATTTCCAGGGTTATCCCTCTGAAGGGTAAGATACTTTGTACTCGTGTAATTGTGACGAACTTGTGTAAATCTTTTAAGTGCAAATATACATTGCTAGCTACCCCGTGAAAATAAGTGACGATGGGAAATATAGATATATATACATACATAAATATATGTATTGTACATATCTTGGGAGAGTGGGAGGGAATAATGAGGTAACAAAATCGTTTTTGTTAGGAAGGATGCCACTACTCAATCCCCCCCGTCCAAAAAAAATGTTTTATTTGTAAGGTAGTGTGTTACAATGTTACAAGCAGACCACTACTACTGCTGCATCTTTTTCCTCGTCATCCACGAACCGTCATAAAGGTAGTCGAAATGCATTGTCGGCCTCCGCTGAAAAAAACTTCTTTCCACAAACCTTTGACATGTTCATGAATTATTCAAAACATCTCTGAAGAACTCAACTTTTCTGCTTGTACACTGTGAGCTGCTGCTGCTGCTGCTATCTTTGCTGGTGGTGGTCTTTGTAAAACTAACTACGTAAGTAGTTACGTATGTAAGTAAAGCCACTTTCCTCTGAGCTAGTGTACTCTTAGCCTTTACATAAAATAAAAATCTAAAGTCTGAAGCTCCCTGGAATTATTATTGAGCAATATCGTGCTTCCTATACACACTTGCACACACTCACACTCACACACTCACGCCACCCACTACACTTGCTTATCAAGCCGAACATAAAATATTATGCTTGAATGATGATGAAGATGAGATACCAGTTGGTATGCAGGTATTCATCAGGGCTATCTTAATATGTAATATTATGATAATGCTCCCCCTGAATTCGTTAGCGGAGGAGGAGTGGAAATCATAAAAGTTCATAAAAATTTACCACCTTGTTACAGAGGCAAGCGCATGCTGGGGAATACACGAAAGGAGATAAATAATACAAATTTATTTACCACAGCCTTTTCAAGATTTGTCAGGTCTGTTTTAGCCCAACCTGCATAAATTTGGAAAAAGGGGAAAAAATGATGTGTGAGTATCATCATATTTGTAGAGAATGCCAAAACATTTTTTCCTCTCCTTTTCACCTCATCTAGGTGTATTATTATTGTTGTTATGACGCATATATTATTGCTCTTGAAGGGAATACTCAAACCGATGCGATCAACGCAACGTATTCCCATTAAGGCCTCTCTCTCTCCTTCTCTCTCTCTCTCTTTCCTCGCGTGTTCATGTGTGGCTTGCATGATCATGAAATATGAGAAATCATCAAAGCGGCTTACAGAATTGGACGTGACTGGAATCCATAAAACTGCTCGTCGTGCGCCATTTTTATTGCTTTTTATAAGAAAAATGAAAGGATTTATTGTTTTGTGGCATTTTAAGGTAGGAAAGATGAAATTTTAGTTTAAATTTTTTATACGGCTGTGGACAAAACGTCTTACTAAATTAGGTTTGTAGGGAATTGGGCTTGTTGTGTGTGAGTGCCGTGATGTGGAAGAAGTATAAGGAATCCTCTTTTTAAGCTCTCAGATCTCTCTCCCCTATCTCTCTCTCTCACTCTCTGTATGTGTGAAGTTTTGCAAAATGGGGTAACCAACCGCGCGACATGGCTTTACATTATTAGAATGAATCTGGATTCCCTGGAGAAAGCACTGGGGAAAAGTCAAGAGAAAGAAGAGGGTGCAGGAGGAGAAAAGCCTCCTTTCAACAAGGATACGTATCACTGCCTATCTATACATACATACATTATATGTAAATATGTGTATATGCCCCCCTGCAAGTTGGTCACCCTTGTAATATATATAACCCGCTTCTCCAGAGAACACCCCACTTTCCATCGAGTACGTCTTGTATTTTTTCAAGATAGATGAACATGCCGTAAATAGGCACGTATTTCCAGCCACATGGTAGCAGTAGCAGCAGCAGCGTCCAAGAGGAAAATTGTAATGCTTCTGATCTGATCCCATTTTCCATCTTTTTTCTTCCAATTCATTTACTACACTGTCTGTTACCGAATTGTATTGATCCCATTGTTGTATAATGTACATACACGTGTTCGTTATAAGATGTATATAGCAAATGTATGTCGGATAGTACAAAAAAATTTTTTGAGAAACTTTGTCACTCGCTTAGGGTATTTTCCTAAAGGAAAATGAAAAATAAGAAGGGTGATCTTTCTACTTACATTTCAAATGAAGCTGGATGCAAATTTACAGTTTGTTTGACATTCTAAAAATATCAATAAACCAACAAAAATTCGTCTTGCAAACTTTTTTCCCCGTTCTTTTTTGTATAAAGAAAACAAGGCGTTTACCTAAAAGCCAAACGTTGTATACATGTGACAGATGAGATTTGAGTCGTAAACTAGCGAGTCCCGGTTAAACAGCCTGACAAATCGTAGTAGTAATACCTAATAACATTGTAGAAAGACAAAAATGTCAACTGAAATGTTGTTGACAGTTGACATCCCTGGCATATGGCAGGGGAATATGAAATACGGAAAAACATGTTACTGTCTGTCACAAGGAAAGTAAAAACTGGGAAAACGATGATCATCATCCTCATTTTATACATGGTTACTTTTAACCATGGTTATAGTCACCACGAAAATGTGTTGGTGTTACAATTCACTGCCTTACATCTCTCTACCCATACAGATACGCTTGAATGCTTATTTGTTTTTTCTTGGCGAGCAACCTTGCACTCGAAAATTACTCAGGGGTAAGAAATAGAAAGAGAGAACAAGGTTTGCAGTGGTAACCACACCAGTAAAATATCCCATTTTTCTCCGCTTTCTCCAGAAGCATTTTCCTTTTCTTTGCAGGGAGGAAAAATATAATTCATAAGGATAAAAGCTACTTTGGGGAGAAATAAAAGCAATTTTTAGGTAATCCCGTAGAAAAATGGGACTGAGTGAGGGAGAGGGCTGTCGTCGTTGTCGTCGTGACTGTTGCTGGTGAAGTACTTGAAATTTACTCACCCACTCATTCATTTAGCTTTTATCTGGAATGAAAAATGCAAGAGAGTGGAACGAATTTGAAGCTGGGGCATTTATTTACATGACTACGCCGCGTATACACCTAACTTGTAGTAGTAGTCAGCCCTGTATGCATATCCATATAGCCCCGCTATGATATACACCGTGTGCAGCAAGTAGTCACCTTGTTTCTTGCTCGTGAACGTGAGATGAAAGGTCAAGAAGACAAAGTAGAAAATGAGCTGCCTGTGTTGTATCCCACTCAGGAAAAGTTTAAAACGTGTGAATATCTCGTGTTTTTCCTGTCTACCAGATATTAAATATAAATATATAGGGACACATCTACGAGCGCATATATACAATGCAAATGTAATTTCTGGGAATGCATAATAAGTAATAGACGTGGTGGTGGGGATCGTCGTAGGAAGGAAAATTTTGAGGAAAAAGTTATAGTTTGGATTTTGCATGGTAAGCGCAAATGGAACGGAACACATTCTGTGGTTTATTATAGCCTATATGTCTGTAGGACGTTGCCGGAGGCTGAAACGGACCACGGCCAAAAGGATGGGTAAAAGAGGAGCTGGAAAGCTAACTTGCTCTCTTGTTCTATCTGGGAAATGCGTTATCATAATGTCCTTTAGTTATACGCTTTAATCTAGCTGACAGGTTGTGTGTATCTTTGTGTGGGAGAGAGAGAGAGAGAACAGTGGTGGGGCTTTTTTGTGCGTCTTTGGCTGGAATGCTCATTCTGTGTTTTATGGGATGTATACGGGGCTTTCCTGCATTTTCACACTTGTACTGCTGAGAGCGAGAGAGAGAGAGAGAGAGAGAGAGAGAGAGAGAAAGTAGAATGGATAAAGATGATGATGATGATGATGATGACGACGACGACATCAAGAAAGAGAACGGCGAAGGAGATGATAATGATTTCGGTTATGGTGTGATTCAGAAATCCTAAAAATGGTACGGGCTAAAGCCCCTGTGGATTTAATAGACTCTATGACTGCCTGCTTTGCTTCTTGTACGGTTCTTATTTCTTCTCTCCTCCTTCTGTTATTGCCATTGTTATTTCGAGGAGCCAAAGTTCTTTTTCTCTGTCTTTTATAGTCATTGTCTGGAAATGGGAATATACGCGAGAAGGGAGGAGAGGGAGAGAGAGAGAGACAGAAACTGTGTGGAATGGATGACACTAACAAAACGAGAAAGGTTCCTGTTTGTTTCAACTTTTCTCCTGTACAATTCACTACTCCTGCAGACATGCACATACATGCATTCACTCCACTAATAATATAATTTTTACATCCCTCCCCGTGCAAACTTCCATTTTGCAGACTATCATCATCGTCTGTGTCTATTGTAACGTCTTACAGTTATTCTACGTTGTTGCTGAACTTCTAAAGGAATTAAGTAATTTCAGTGCTGACTAGCTCTCTGCATTATGTTCGTTTTAGTGAGGGCGAGTTCACCGGCGGTAACTTTGTAGCTGGGAAGAGTGACGCAAGGAATTTACAGGTTACACTTTCAGACTTTCTCCGCATGTCAACCCAAGTCTGGATATCAGCTTGTCATGTTTTCAAAATACACGACAATAATAATAATGTATAGCCTGTTCTTGCCTTTGTAACGAAAAAAAGAAAGAAATTTGCTAGTCACTCACACAACTCGGCGTTGAATGAAAGCAGGTCGCTATTACTACCACAATGTGAGCTTTTGCTACTGGGCCGTCCACCCTTTCACACTAACGTCATTATTATTATTATTATTATTTCAAGTATTATTATGGTAATGATGGCAAGCGTTAAAACCAAAAATGGGAAATAATAGTAACGCCAAATTATGTGTTCAACGAGAGTTTTTTTAAAGAAAACTGCTACAAACGAAGAAATGCTACTTGCTTTCACAACCTTTGATAATAGAAAAATACATTGAAACTTTCTTTCAATACGGACTTGCCGAAGGAAAACGCTAGCAAAAAAACATAAATGATCTACACGTTCCGGAACGTTGTTTGGGAAACGAAAACTGCTGCGCAATACGAGTAGTACCTTCTGCTGAATAAGTAAACTAGGAGCCCGCTAAATGCAATAACATTTCACTAAATTGCTGTTATACTTAATTGAAATTTGATGGAGTAAAGGCACGTGCCTCTGCAAGGTTACCCAACCAAACTTCTTATTACAGGCTGTACGTCGTAGGAAGTTTTTGTAGAAAGGTTGTAATTCGCATTCATCTTCCTCCTCGCACACTGTGTATCTCCCTATCTACCAGAGAAGTTGATTTACCTACGCGAGGCCGTCATTATTGTGCTCATGTGTCTTTAGTCGTCTCCATATTTCTCGAGGCTGCTCTGCCTCCATCAATTGCTCTTCGCAAATATCAACATCATACTGATTGGATGCCATCCCGAATTTTTTTTCCGGCAACTTTCCCCTCTTCTTTCGTCCATAGGGATGTTTGTATGTCGACAGTCGTTATATCTACCTGGGGTTCCACACTGCTCCGTTTTTGCTACTGTTGGTGTGTGCCAGTTGAAGAAGACTTGAAAATCGGCTCTCGAGTACTCTAACAAGTAATGATGACGTGGATGACTCGTCGCTTTCATCGTTTCTGTTATTATTATAACCGTCATTACAATTTGCAGGAGGATCATCATGAGAATCAAATGGAGGTCGGGTATATATCTGGGCCGCGAACAAATCAGCAGAAGGTACGCGTGCCTACTGGTATATGATCTTGCATATAACCTACGTGTCTTCCAAATCTTCCATATTGTAAAATACTTCCTTTTATAATCTTTCATTTTTTAAGGAATAAGTATTCCTGCATTGAAAAAGTGCGGGTATCTTTTCATCAATGTGAAAACAGACGAGAGAGAGAGGCCTGGTCACAATGTAGCAGGCAGTTTCCCTGTTGTTTTTCGTGGTAGATTACAACACGAACAGGTACTCGGGAATGCTGAGAATACAGGCAGGCGTCCTGGCAACCCCGGACTCGGGTAAAGTTGTCACGCTATTCTTCTCGTATGATGAGGGTACAAAACACTTGAAATTAAGGCCGGGGTTTATGTAGAAGACGGGCTCGAGATTTTCCGTACCTTCTAGTATTCCTGGGTCCATCAAGAATTTCTCCCTGGTCCATGGCTAATGTATGTATATACTCGGTGCTGGTACTGGTAATTCATCAACTTCACGAAATGGACCATTGGCATGAAGTTGTTTGCAGTCAAGTGAATCGAACACTTGTATGTAAATATGTGTACCTATTTACGTAGTCTCCTTTTCCAATTTCCACAAGTTGATCCAAAGTTTCTTGGTCGTTGTCGTGGCAGGGGGAAAAGGAGAGAGCATCTTCCCGGCGAGTAGTGGTGTAACTGTGAGCTGTCTAACAAACTTATTTTGACTTTGGCTTGAGTAGCGCACCACTTTCGTAACTTGCCTTTGCCACGACTATAGTATCATCTGAAAATACAGTAATTTGCGACCGTCTAACAAGGAAAATGGTTTCTGAATTGAGAAAATAAATAGGAAGCAAGAAAATTTCCCCGTTTTGTTGATGTAGCAAATTAGGAAGGAATAGATTGAGGTTTTCTGGCTTCCCGTATTCGAACAGTAGTGGATACACACGAAAGGTCTGTTGCATTAGAGGAGGCTTGTGCAGATTCTCTCTCTCTGTAGGACTCTCAAGGTGATGGAAAGCCAGAGGGAAAAGTTGCTCGTGCATCAGGCCAAGGGGCTATTGGAAAGGTATGTACTCCACTACTACAGCAGCACATCTCCACTGGGGGAACTCGAATTCTGTAAAGACTTTCTCTGCATGGATACATTTACAATTAGTATGTATCTATGTATAATGGAGTTGGGTCTTCATCAAGTGAAAACATGGACAATCTTTATCATTATTCTCCTGAGTAAAACGGAAATGGCAATCTACACAACATCCCATTAGCCGTATTTTCCAGCTAATGGAGTAAATCAGAAATGTGAAAACGTCTCTTATAGTTCGGAAGTACTATAGAATTCCTTGACGTCTTCCCGTATTCCCACAGCAATACAGACGGTTTCCGTTCTAAATATCGTCATGAAAGCACTACCACAAGTCCTTTCACACAAAAAATCTTGTGTTCTTATGTTGTATGTTCTTTTGAGGAAATTAGAGTGTTATTATGTCACTTATTGAATTCGCCGTATAAATTTTCGGCTTTTGTGAAGTTATTCGTTAACAACCTCTTTCTTCACAACACCGTCGCATTATTATAAAACAATATAGATAATTAAATAAAACGTGATTTTCGGTAATGGCGATAATAATGCGCAATTTCCGGTCACAAATGACAGCAATACAATAAATGCTTTTTTGCCAAAGTGGATTTTTTTCTTTCAGAATTTTGACATGACTCATCATCAGGTAATGTGTTTATGGACAGCTGCCGTGGATGTTGAAGATGATCTTAAGCCAATATTAATCAGAATGTGTTATGGCGATGTAGAAACAGGATGTGATTACCTCAAGTTTTGTCATTAGCATTAGTTTGCTGTTATTTTTTGTCGTTGTCATTACGCGTTTCTCTGGAGAACACACACGCGCTCTCTCTCTCTCGTTCTTGAGAAGTTGTCACGTCCTTCACGGTATAATGCGATGTAATGTAATGGAATCCTCAGATGGACAGGAAGTTTTCATTAGTGCTCATGAAAATAGTAAAGTAAATATGTGCCTATACAGTTCAGGGAAAAAGATGACGCAAATTGTGTATTTTATATTAAACAAATCTTTCATAAGTATATTAGTGGTATATTTTATTGTCATAATGATTACTTCATATAGGGGGATACTTTACACTATAGGGAAATATTACATGTAAAAGTACGAGTATCATAATAATTAAAAAGTATTAACTCGCGCAAAGTTACATATCTGAAACATACTCATTACGTGTTTCAGGCTGAATACAATCTGATACATTTGCAAAAGTTATCTTTCGTGCCGCTGTGCCACATGTAATTTGCAGGAAGAAATTTAAAAAAGTTCTGACAAATACGTCATTTTTATTGCTCCTATATATGAACAACGGGAATAGAGGAATTTGCATATTATGAACTTACGGCGTGAAGGTAAAAATATTAAAGATTTGTTTCCCAACACAACGATATTCACTTAAAAATGTACAATATGCGGATACTAAATTATTTAACGTCGTTATGCTGCTAGCGAATTATAGAAAAAGGAATGCGCTATACTTGGTTTACTTGGTAATGTGGTCATTGTACCTAAATGATCTGCAATAGCACTTCCCTCCAGCTAGATCTGTGATTTTTTTTAAATTTTTGTGTGCGAATTTTTTGTGCGAAATTCTATTAGAAATAATAATTTGGTTGTTGCTAAAAATAAGTGCTTTATTTCCGTGACGATAGCACACTTTCTGAATTTGATTATCCCAGCATGTACGAATGTATTCAGTTTGGGGGCAACAAGTAATGCAATTTATTATGATGCGTCAGATATGGCGAGTAGGCGTTCGCTATATGACCAGTGAGCAGATATCCATAATCATGTGGGATGGTTAAAACGCCTTAGCGTTTTTTTTTCAACTAAATAAAATACCGCCATTTTAGAAAAAATTATTAAAAATAATGACATGTGTGTAAATGCGCACAATGCGAAATATTTCAACAGTGAAGTGAATTGGACTCGGATACAAAAGCCTACACACATGAGCATACAGGAAAAAGACGTCATACTACCTTGCCTGCCGTGGGCGGCTCAGGGAAAAGCTTTTACTTTAAAAGCTATTAAACACGATTTTTGTGAGGAGCTCCTCAATTGTAAAAAAAAATTGGTTAAAATTTTTAATATATTTTGAGGGACATGGACATGGGTGAATAATTGGTGCATTGCATGTGTACGTAACGTAACAAAACACATAATCCAATTTACCCTGCATACCACTAAAAAATTTACATAAACTCAAATGACATCGCAGTCATATACTACCACTACCTACACAACAGCTCTTTAAGTTTCCACTCGTCGTAACATAATTTAAGTTCTTGTTGTCGTGCTACTATTTTCCCTTTTATTAACGCACACCCGTTTTATAGCCTTCCTGTTCCTGTCCTTTCACAAGGGTACTTGTCAGAGCCTTTTTATACAGAAAATTTGTCTTTTTCCGGTGTCCTTATTTCCCGATGTAACCCGGAGTAGGTCACTCCTACGCTTGGAAATCCAGCCAATCTTTTCCGGTCAAGTTAAACGGCAAACTGTGAGTCTGATGACGAAAGATTGTTTATTCCCTGAAATTTATACTGGCAACCAAAAAACAGCAGGAAAAAGGGGTGACGGAGTCGGATACCGAGTATTTCACGGAGAGCTAGTCATTCGAACAAAATTCGCACACAAGGATAAAATGTAAGCATTTGTGGCAATGATGAAGATGAGGCCGTACACACAGAGATGAAAACAGAGTTTAGGGTTGAAGGAGTGTACAAAAATCGTATAAAAAATTGACCCTAGTGGGTAGTAGTAGTTGTTGTTATAGAAGCACAAGAATATATAGGTAAAAGGTAGGTTGTTGTATGGAATCTGGAAAGTATCAACCATACAAAGGGAGAGTGGAGACAATAGATACGGTGTAAAAAGCTGAGAAAATGCATAGAAATCGTGATAAAGTACCCGTTTTGTCATCAGACTGGAGATCTCAGTAATAGGCGTTTTCTTTACTAGACGTATATTGTATAGAGGTAGGCATTTGTCAAAATATCCCTTCTCATTCCAATCCTGACTGTACATTTTGCTGGGAAAAGAATAGTAGTACCCGACAAGAAAGGTAGGAAAAGTTGTCTTTGCTGAGGAAACCCTACAATTTTTTCTCTTTATGGCGCTTTTTTTCTCATTCTCGTTTTTCCACGTAACCTTTTGCATTAATATCATCTCCAATAAAAACGAATTGATTCACAGCGGACCTGCACTCTTCAGTTACAAGTTTTCTGCAAATTCACATGTACGTCATTATCTGTAATGGTTTTTGTACCAAGCACACCAGACCGTCCAGAGAGCTTGTGCGATTTCCCTCGAAATGACTCTGGTAAAGGTACACGCTCCCCGGTAGAAACGTAGTTACGCGGGAAATCTCGAAAATATAAACCGAACATGTTACTTCCTTTCCTGTACGCGGCAATATAACTGCTCCTGTATTTATTTCACTTGACGGAGGGTTATAATTACTAGCAGGAAAATTTTTTCTCGATGAAATCCTGCAAAAATGCTGGAAAAAAATTTCCTGGTGTACTCCCGTTTTCACGGGGGCGGACCTCCTTATTTTTCCGTTACCTTACCTCAAGTATCGAGTAAATGCAAACGTACATGTGTTATTGTCCTAAATTATAATGCAGTCCAACTGGATGGAGTTAATCTGTGGTGGACCATTGTTTGCTCATTGAGTTCTTCTTTGGCTGCTTACTGCACCAAAGCACAAGAACAACATCACGGTGGCGCGGTGTCGCTACTCGTCGAGGGAGAAAGAAGGGAGGAACTAACAGCAGCAGCAGCAGCAGTTTGTTTAACATGTGCCGGGGGAGAAATATAGATACAAATAAATAAATTGCTGTATATATGCTTCCGATTTTGCTGCCACTGCGGTTTGTACTTAAAAGACCGACTAATTACAGAAAGAGTCCCGTCTGCTGCCGGATAAAATCATTTATGAAGAATGCTAACCAATAAATGGTAATGAATTAATAATAATACCCTCTCCTCTGCAAACAGAGATACCGCAGACCGTCTGTACCTCGTTGAAGCAAATATTTGCTGATGTATTTAAAAAGGGTATAGATGTGTGCATTGTGCATTATATGTATGTGATATGTGCATTATCGCCGTTTTAATCTCTTTTCCAACTAACCAACCAACCAAAAATTAAACCACATTTTGATTCGCTGCTTTGCGTCTCTCTCTCTCTCTCTCTCTCTCTCTCTGCGTGGTCTTCTACACTTGAACAAAGTAATTCCCGATTATGTTTGGGCATTAAGCCCGAAAAGAAAATTTTTCGAGTCCGCTACCCCAAAATGAACCGAAACGGCACAATATGAAATGCTGGTCGCAAACAAGGCATACACCACATAACCAAGTGCCAAGTGTGTGGTGGTTCCTTCTTTTTTGGAGGAAACATACATTTACGAAACCGTAAAATGTTTTAAGCACCTTACGTACTCAGCTCTTGGACTGGCAGCAAGTCTTATTATATCATTGTGTGTGCTTCAGTACCACACGGTGTATTTAGTATACTGAAAATTGGTTAAAAGTTGAAAATAACCAAACCACTTGTGATGCGATGGGAAATTTTTAGAACCGGTGACTGATGCGTTCGCTTGACGGTAGTAGCAGGAACAGGAGCGTCGGCGACGACGACGACGACAACTGCAGTGAAAGCATCGTCGTTCTACTACTACTGGCGTTATACTTGGTGGGTAGTTTTTCTGCTGCTGGGTCCCTTGCTGATTGCTAAACAAACAGATCGTTCAACTCGCATTTTCATTTCTCATCCCACGACCACCACCTCTTCGTGCTCCTACGCTCTGTTATTATTACAGTTATTATTGTTGCTACTACAGATGAGTTGTGGTCGTGGTAACAGGAGAGAGGCAGAGGAACCCATTCATTCATGTATTGCGAGAGTTCTACACAGATTATAAAGCAAATATAAAGCAAACCTCCGCGATACGACACACAATTTTGCCGCATCAGCAAGACGAACGTGAATTTTTTACTGGAAACCTTGCTAGGCAAGTACCATTTAAAAAAGCTTGACTAGGCACAGGAAAATATATACCTACGTATCAACCCATTAAGGCATGTACGTGTTTGTGTGCGTGAGCATACCTAGCCAAGTGGAAAATTATGTTGGCCTCTAAATTCACCGTACTTTGCTGCGTTGGTCATAATACACTGGTGGAATTAAAACTTTGAACTTTTGCTTGGTCTAAAACTTGCTAATAAATCTATTCACAAGTGTATGGCTTGTTATTACTCGAATCCGCATAGTAGTCGAATTGAGCTCTGCTTCAACGTTCTGTCTACTTACACTGTCACAAAAAAATGGATAATGAAGTCATCATACTAAACACCTCCATAGAAAATTATTTACGAAAAATACTGCTATACTGAACAAACTATGCTTAAGCTTAGTGTACCATTGTAAAAGCATGCGTTAATAAATTTGTCTTCACATCAAGGTAATCTCTAACCAATTGCGAGATCGCTCGGTAAAATGCTGGTTTGTCGCCCATCAATTGTCTAATGGACTCCTATTTGAATATATAACATGTATTTAAAAGAATTTGTACCTATGCCACCTATGGAAATGCATCACTTTGAAAACATTAAGCTGAAAGTACACGATAGGTTTATTTTAGCTTCTACTCCACTGGCCCAAGGTAATTGTCTGATCGGGAATTGGGCAAGGTGACTGCATTGTCCTTTTCGAGACATTGTAATCAGAATAGCCCGGTAAAGTAGAGCACAGTTAGACGATCATATATGCTCAGACAAAAACAATAAGTAGTAAATTCTCCGACTCGCATTGCATTTGGCAGCAATTTCATTATACAAGTACTAAAAGTTCAAAGTGTTAATGCCACCGCTGTATTTTCACCACCGCCATGCATCGTCAACACAATTGGCCAACAGCAGCAGTGGAAATGTTTAAAACGGCACTTCCACGCGTTTTTACTTATCTCCAGTTTTCATTCTATCCATCTTTTCAGCGTTTTTTGTTACTTTGAAAGCGGTACAGCGAATAACGTTTGGTGTCCCTGTTGTATTCATCCCTTGTTTGCATTCTTATGTTACCCCTACACAAGCATCCACTATCCTCCTCCACATTCATTACTATCACTGCGGTGAAATTGAGATACAACAAGAGATCACTGCCACTGCCTTATTATTTTGTAACGAAGAGTCGGGTCCTGTGTAGCATCGTACGTTTTTGTCTGGAAACTTCCGCGCTACTCGTAATCAAAATGTACACATAGGTATAAGTGTACAGCTATGTAGCATGTAATGGCAAGCATATTTGTATATCTACACACTCCCGCCGTCCCCAGATTTACGGCCAATGTTACGGGCTCCTTGCAAACTGCGTGTGTGGAGCCAGGTACCACAAGAGGGCTTTTTACAAACAGCTCTAATCTTGGCACACGGTAATGGCTGCTGCGGTGTGATGTGTTGATGGTGGAGAACCTTACAGTAAAATCATCATCATCATCATTGTTATCATACGATTACATAAATGTGTATACGTATTTAATACATCAAACAGGTAAGCATAAGCTGAAAAGTGGATGGGCGATGGGTAGAAACGTAACTGCAACAACAGCAGCATGCATGCACTGAAACTCGCCACGTTTTTCTTTTTTTCTCTCTTTTAAGACCAATGTGTGTTGGCAATGAGGGAGAGTGAGAGAGAGAGAAAGGCCTTTGCTCTCATTGAAAGTTTTCAATGTGGAAATAGAAGGAGTTAGGCACACACATGAATATTTTTGGAAACTAAACTGAAACAGTAGTCGCTGACTTGTAGTCGTAATAATATGGCATTTGATATTGTGCTTCCGCCGCCGGTAGAAAAGAAAGCCGTCTGTGAGTTTACATATATTACAGAGGGAACCATGTCAGGGAAAACACAATAACGTGTAAAAAGCAACAAAGGTCTGCGTCTTGAATATACATATATTGTAGTTGTGGCAGTAGTAATCTTATGCAGCGAGTGTATATACAGTTTACACACACATTGTGTGTGTGTGTGAATTGTACTTTTTCTGGACTATATATTATAGAGGTGGATGTATATATAAATATATTCTGATGAAAGTGCCACCGCCACTAGCAACATTCACCAGAGTACCACTCTATCACCACTACAACTCACTTGCCACCAATCACCTCCACCGCCGTCACTGCACTGTATCTCCATTTTGAAGGTAGGGCACTATGAGAGAAAGAGAGTTCATGAGCGAATTGAGTAGTTCATGTACATTTAGAGAATTTTATGGTATCGTTGTTTGAAATTACAGGGGTCTGTGTAAACTCATCGGTTCGCTGACATGGATGAAATTGTTACGACTAGACACTTTTATCCATATTACATAAGTTACCCCAGGTGCACTACGCTCCTACTTCACCCTTTTCCTGAATCTATCTTTTATGCTACTCTCAGCCTGATATGATGAGTAGGATGCTGTTTTTCACCACTATCGCATCAGCTAACAGCAAAGAAAGCGGACCGAGGGAGATGATGATGTTGATATTAATGTCAGAAAGTAGGCAAGGTACACCGCTTTCCCTGTTTTTCTTTGTGGCATGGCTATTCGTCTTGCAAGGGGTATCAAAATCGGCTAAGGAGTACCAATAATATTTATGAGTACAAGTAGTAAAGTAGGTGAACAATCCGGGGTCGCAAACAAAATAATGCATACAAATATACGTATATATTATATATATGTGTCTGCGCAAACATGTATCCATATATTTATATTTATTTGTGTATATTTACGTTTGTGTGGGTAAGAGACACAGCCAGTCAGAAAGAAAGAAGAGTGAAAAAAAGTTTTCCCCTATTTATTTATTTTCAATCTCTCTCTCTCTCTCTCTGTGCGCGTATCTCATTCATTCAGTCTCTCCCTTGTCTGAGCCGCTTTGCATCCTTGCTTTTTCTACAGTTTACGCGCTAATGCCCAACTAAAGTGGAGTAGGAATACACCCCATAGCTATTCAATAGAGTACGATTACTACATTGTAGTACAAAAAACAACAATTTCTACTACGAAGATTACTACTCCTGCTCTCTACAACACTGCAACAATGAATGCCTGCTATATAATGCTGACAGAAAACGAGCGAGTGAAAGAAAGAGGAAGGGAGAAAGCAAGGGAAAGAATCTGGAAGTTATAAAGGCGAGGAAGGAAGTCGGTTTATAGTACTTGACTACTTTTTATTTAGAGTGCTCCTTGTAAAAACTACCATGCTAGAAAACAATGTAGGTTTTTCCCGTCCTATGCACTAGTTTACTGACTCTTTCACTCATTCACGTTGTTTGTTTGTTACACATTCAACTGTACGCTTTGAGTGGAATTGCACCGAGTCGTGTAGAAAAACTCGATACTACTGCTACAAAATTGCCACTGCAGCAGCAGCAGTAAGTGTAATAGTAGTCATGGTAGTTATAATAGTAGTCATAGTAGTAGTAGTAGTAGTAGCAGTAGTTGTAGTAGTCGTAGTAGTATACAAGTTCAACTGACTTTTATTCATTCTGCAACCCTCGCTCCCCACTTTATTTTTTCGGAGTTAGCTAAGTGGGTGAGCGAAATGGCATTGTGTTCTCCCTCTTTGTTGCTACTTATTTTTAGATTCATGAAAATTGTTCTCTGGAACAGCTATTTTTCAGCTATTACTCTTGTTTGATATGTAACGAGTAGTCGACTGTATTTCATGCTTCCACAGGGGAAAAATACACAGCGCCGAACCCATTTTACTTCTTGAAAAAGTTTTGTAAAAATAGATAAACCAAGCTTACTTCAGAGAGCATGATACCAGACTTTTACTGCTACTACGACGACGACGACTACTACTTAACTGCTTTTATTAGTATTGCTGACACAGTCATCATAACTCTGGGACTGACACTCATTGTCATATTCCTTCGTCTGCTGTTGAATGCCCGGAATAATATGCAACGTCCATAAATATCAGAATACAAAAAAATGTGTTTGTTAGTGCTCCTCTGATGATGCTCTCGTTGTTACTGCTAAAGCAACTCCTTAACTCTCATTACTTTTAGCGACGATCAAAATGCTTTTACAGCATCACTCTTATATAGCATAGCGCTGCCGAAATCATGCTTTGAAAAATGCCAACAATAGCGGTTTATTGCTATTTGTGTCTCTCTAGTAGTCGTAGTAGTAGTAATAGTAACAACTGTAGCAATACAGCTTTCTTTCCCCGTCCATAAAAAACGAACTAAATTTATAGTCCATCTCATTACAAAGTTAAATGGGAAAATCACCGCAAACTTCTCCGAGCGTCTACAACAAGCACATGCATGCATCTCGTCTCTCTCTCTCTCTCTCTCTCTCGTTGTCCTGTTGTTCGCAGTGCCGGGGAAAGCAGGATCCATTTCAGTAAAATTGGAAGCGATATGCAAACTTTCCCCCGAAAAATAGCTCTGCTGAGGCGCTCTCCATGTAGCAGGAGCACAAATGTATTTTTGTGAAGTTCAATTTCCGCTAGGGAAAAGCAAGTTTTTCTAAGTAGTCGTCGTAAATAAAACAGAGAATGCTTTGATTTTTCGAGAGGAGAAAAAAACTGCATTGTAAAGTGCACTGTGCCTCTTGATAAGCCTTATTATTAAGCGTGTCACATGAGCGTATCATAAGCATGGGATGAACACTAATACGCTCACATGTGTTCCGCATACATATTTTCTCGCGGTGCATGTACCAACATACTCACGCATATTATCATATTATTATTTATTCTTATTATTGTTATTGTACCACCATAAATATAATTTCACTCTTGCATGTTATCCCTGGTTCATGTGAAGAACAAATAATCGTTTCCTTCTTTTCATTGTGGGCAGAACGTTCCAAACTTGCATTTTTTTACTTCCATCTGTCTATTCAGCATTTTTTTTGTACCGGAACGCTTAACCGTTTGCCAGTAAGCCGACACGATGTATATGTACATGTATGATTAGTTATTTGCTAGTAATAATGTGTGTACTTACCTGTGGACTGACATTTGTACTTTTTTCTATTTCCGCTTCCTTCGTAAAAATGGACCATCGTCATCACTCGTCACTACCACCTTTTGTACAACTTTTCTTTTTTTTTCTCCTGTTAACGTTCCAAAGTAAATAGTGTTACGTTTTAGTGTCACTTTTTTAACAGTAATATGCTCTCTCTCTCTCAGCAACGTGTAAACTTTATGCGGCTATAAAAAAGTTTACAGTGAAAGGGCGTGATTTTATGCTCATTAGTGCTAATATTGCAGTGCGTTCTTCCAAGTGGGTCTCGTTGCTTTTTTCTGTCGTGCAACTTAAATGCAAAAATGTTTTTTCTTCTTCTGTGTGTGTACCATACCAAGTAATATAACGGGACATTGGGAATATAGAGTCAACCTTGACGAAACGTAAAAGTAAGATTTTCCCTGGCGCAGGAACTGGGCTGGAACTACTGAAACGACAAAATTTAAAACTTTTCTCGAGAACAGCGATGGTCATATTATTGAAGGTTAAGTAGGCAACAAAATTCAACAACTGATTCATGGAGTCTCGCTAATTACTTCCTGTATTGCTGGACAACTAATACAACTACGACAGGGGATCTAATTACAGTTTATATTAAGATATTTTTATTGTTGTAAGTATCGTTGTACACAAAATTATGCTAAAACCGACTCGGTGTTATATGCTGCATGAAATAATATCGTACGTAACGTCAATATGGTCATGCAAAGGGGTTTTCAGAGAAATGAAAAGGTTTATAAAGATAATATTAATAAAGTGAGTCCACCAAGGGAGTAATACCTGGGGCTTAATGCGTACTTTTGCAATTAATACCACGATTTTGGTAGTAAATCAAGCAAAGAGGTAGTAGGTAGGCACATTTGCACGGAAATGTGAAACAGAACGGACTTGTTCGTATATTTTCTACCATCGTTCACTGGTACTTTAGTAAAGTGCTGTGGGTTGATATTATTACTAAGGTAAACGTACGTACACGTTTTTGCTTGACTTGGCATGTCATGACAATTTTTTTCTGTCCTTTCTCTCCATGTATTGCAGAAAATCTGCTGTTCGGAAAGTGACAAGACGCGTTAACGACACGCGAAAACGTCATTTTTACTATGCGTATAATATGAGTTGGCGTGAACGATATGGCGGTTGTCGTGGCGGTGGTGGTGGTTGTTAGTCGTTAATGCTACTCTGCTGGCCGTACACACTTTAGATGGGGAGCAAAATATAGAAATGTGGGAAAGTCAGTTCGGAAGAGAATGTACAACACGCCAACGGAAAGTAGCTTTTAAATCAGTTAAGGGACTCGGCAAGTCTCGATGAAAAAAATATCCCCTTTTTGAGTAATATTCAGCAGTTTTGGGAGCATGAGCTCAACAAGGTTATCAATGAGGTCAGGTGCACGTAGTACAGTTATTTAACTATCCATCTTTCAATTTTAAGCTTTAGTTCGTTTTTTAATTACAATATAATATGCTGTGTAAATGCTCACAAACTGTCAATCCCCCGCCGGTCTTTTATCGTATACTGGGGTGGCGGGAGGTAGGAAGATAAATCGAAAAATGACAACTTCTGAGTTAGTATGCAATCGCTACAACTTTCTTTACCTATGCAACTTAACTCGGGAAATACAATTTTAAACGAAAAGGAACCCTGCTTTGGTGCGTTCAATCTCATATTTTATGTATCACCATCTTACATCTGCCCGGCTTATTTTCTCCGGTACGGTGGTCATTTTACCAAGTAACCGTCAACAGGAGTATAACCAACTGTCTTAAAAGGAGGTGTTGCGTAGGCATATATACACGGTGTTCATAATAACAGAGAATTGATTTTAATGGACACGCCGACGCCGTCTACACAGTCGAGGCAGAAGACGCGGGTAAAAGCTAATTAAAGACAACCATGATTAAAATAGCAATTTTGAACAATGATGCATTAATAAACTAATGAGAAAAGAGAAGGCGACATCGATTAAATAAAAGGCGATTTGTTCCGAAATCCAAAGTCCAAGGGTATTTTTTTTAGTCAAGTTCGTCTCAGTAGTCGTTAAGCATTAAAGTATTTACGCGTCATTCTGCTTACTTACCTACCTACCTACCTACTTTGTATTGAATTTATCCCTTACACCTGAGTCACAAAGCCGCCTTTGGAATCTAAGAAATCTAAGAAGGGATTACTATTATCTCTCCTTTGATGTGTTTAATGTTCCATATACAGGACACTGTCGTGAAATGAAGTGAATGATTCTGAAAAAATCCTACTCCTACTCCTCATCGTTGGGAGAACCGACTTTCCCCTTTCAGATTCAGGCAAGACTTAACGAAAAATTGTACCAAAAACGACAACTTACAAAATCTCATATCTAAATGCATAAACAGCGCACGTAAAAATAGTTTTCTAATTCCCCTACAATCTTACCCTGTAGCCATTGTACATTATAACATGTATTGCAGCAATACACAACAGCTTTCATCGTCATGGGTGTATATTTCACTAAATTTATTAAGAACCCAACGCGACACACTAGGACAAAAGTAAGTAAGAGGATTCTACTCACTGCACTATTCAACCTCCTCTAAGGATTTAGAGGGTTTCATACACATCAAATATTACTACGGCGTTTGTAAAACTGTTTGGGATAAATGTTCTCCTGCTAAAATGTTAAACGGGGTAGTTTCATACCATTCAATTAAAATTTAAAATACGGCTTTTGGCTTATGTTATAATACGCACTCCACGATAAAGAGAAAGCAAGGAAATAGTCAAACTACTACGGTACGTAAAGAATATTACGGATAGTAATAGTTGCAGTTATCATGTTTACTGTACAAAAAATCTAAAAAAAAAGGTACAATGCAGGGAGTGAAACTCTACCTCTACCTGTGTGTGATTTCCGTTCTGTTGGGGTTCAGTAACAGTTCAGAGTTGCATGCTTCCAATCTTTCCACAGAAATATCAACGTATCCAAACGGGCTGTTCAGATAAATAGGAGAAACAGCCAACAGTTGTTTCTATGAAAAGCATTGCCGTGAATTCGTTTCCCCTTTCTCCACAATGGTTTTTTTGAAACACAGCCAAAAATGCTGTTTATCGAATAATTCGTGTAGGAAAAAATTCTCTCCTGGAAATGCGCTTAAATTTGGTGTTATCATTGCACCGTTACCAATGCAGTGTAAGTATAACCAATGTTCTTGTTCCGTTTTAGCTTTGGGTATACACTGATGGTGGTGGTGGTTCATATCAGTTAACATTAATCGGTATATACACGTATGATATATGATGTTTGACGAAAATAAAAGTTTAGCACTGCAGTTTTTTCCGCCGTGATTTCCACAAATGATAAGACAATGCGCAGGAGACTGAAATTGAAGAGAAAATTAAACAAGAGGCATTTTTCTCCTATCAACGTGTGATCTAATGAATGGCTGTGTATAAAAACAACAAACTTTCCTACCAGATATATCGACTAACAGTTTTCTTTCATCCGGGGGACAAAACGTTTTTTACGCAAACAACACCGAATCCAGCGAATTTTCTTTTCGTCGATAAAAAAAAGCAAAGAAGAAAAAAAATCTGGGAAGCGTGTATGTGTACACGATGAGAAAAAAAGAACTTTTTATCGCATATTATTATTATAATCCCTTTTATGTTTCAGTAAAAACTTATTACCGTGCATTTAGATAGTAATCTATGATAATACTAGTACTATTAAACAGGTTATGATGCTTACAATGAAGTTGTTTAAAAACTAACAAGATTTTCTTTTTCTTCCATTTCAGGTAAGTCCCACACTTTTGAGCAGCCCTTTACCATTTTCAACACAATCGCTCTACAAAATGCTTCCTATATGTAAGTAGTCCTATGCCTATACATATAAATGTCCTCCTGTGTGTGGGGGTGCTGAGTAACCTGGATAAGACGACGGGGTGTTACATTTACAGGTAAGTTGGCTTAAATACAATTTTTGGTGGCACTGTGAGGCTATATGGTATATAGAAAACCGGCAGTAGCAACATCAACATTCCTTCATGTGGGCAAACCATTTAAACAACGTGTCTGTTAACCACGGGGAGCTATCAATTTCCCATCAAAGCACTTCTCAGAATGTATACTTTGTTTTTATGAGTTAAAGGGAAACGTCCAGTTTAAAAAAATATATATGCTGGCTTTACGACTGGCAATACTCGCGTGCAATTGTCGATCGTAGTGGGTGGGTGTGCAGGTAGTACCTAGATGTTATATTAGGAATATGGGATAGGAGTGCGCGTAGGTGCACAAACACACTTTTTCCCTGATCAACATTCATTAATCAATGTCACCAGCAACAATGGGAAACAAGGATGAGACAGAAAAAAATGATTAAATGCGGAGCAATGTGCCTATAAGTTATTTACATGTTCTCCTTTTCTTTTCCCTTTCTCTCCACATGCCCGCAAATCACGTGCCTAACGAGGAAAATATATTTTCAAAGGGAATGTAATTTTTTGTGGAGCTGCTCACTCGTACACATATTATCTGGTTTATTATCAGGCGAAGATAATAATTTACGACGATGTGCATTTATGATGGCTTGTTCTTTTGCACTTGGCCTGATTTCAGGCGGCATTCACCGAGCACAACGTTTGCCTGGTTATTACTCAAGGCGCGTTGCGCTGTCAAGTTCAATATCACGACAGGGAAAAATCGGGAACATCGTAGTATTGAAACTAACAAAGTTGAGTGTTGCTTTGCTTTCTGGTTAATTAATGGATTCTAAACAACTCACTTTCATCAACTGGCCTCGTACTCCATAAATGCATCAATAATCACAAGAATAATGGTAATCAAGGAGGCTGAAGGATGCAGCAGGAATGATTAAGTGGTTGTTGGTTCATCTTGGAAAGGTGGTGTGTGGTGAAAGTGAGAAATTTTCAAAATGCATGACAAGATTCGTTCCGCGCTTTGAACGTAGATACATAAGAGAAGATACGAGTTTATTTGAGAGAGTCATTTCCATGGATACCGATGATACAATGCAAAGCCCGGCTATTATTATGGGATGTAGAGCACAGGAGAACCCACAACACAACCGTACCACCGCACACTTTCATGATTAATGCACATGAGCAGTCTTTCGCTTTTTCTTTCTACTTTGTGGATGAGGAAAGAAAGATGAATAATGATAATGTGATGTGATGATGATGATAATAATGATAATGAGAACTGGTTGATGCACCGGGGGCTCCCCTCTATTTTCTTTTTGAACTCGCTCAGCTGTCGCGTCTCAGGGTGTTGTCGAATAAATGGGTACTAAAATATGTGCGCCACAAACCGTAATACTCCTTCCAGGAAGGTATAAAAGGACGCCAAGTAATTATCTTGGTAGACTTGTATCTGTCCTTATACACGAGACGCATATTATTATGCGGTTACGTAAATATACCCGGGCCAGTAAGACATCTCTACCCGTATATCCTGGGGTTGGTTTCAATAGTACACCGCAAAAACTAGTTGTCATCTGATATGACGTGCAACGTATCTCTCTCTCTCTCCAGCTTGACGACAAGAGAGGTACAGGGCTCCCCTGTACAAATTATGGACATCTTCCATAAAGTAAACAGCATTGTAAAGAAAAACAAAAGCAAAGAGAACCGCACGGCATTCGATGCAGTAGTGCATTATACTTCTCTAAATTGGAGTTGTTCCTAATTCTGGGGTAGATTTCGGAGCTCTTGTTTGTCCTTCCCTTTTGTGGAGGCATGCAAATATATGCGGTTTAGTGGAGGTATGTACATGTTGTTGCACACATGATTACAAAGATATATTCTGAAAAGAAACTCTAGATCTTTCTTCGTTCCTACTTACTTTCTCTCTATCTTTCCTCGTTTAAATCCCGAGATTGCAGCTCCATGACAGGGCAAGTTTCCAAAAGGAAGAAGGGAAAATGATGATGACGACAACAGCAAGCAAACATTTTTTTAGACAGCGTTTTTTTTGCTTTCACTTCACGAAATCCATTTTTTGAAAAGAAAGGCTTGTGTGATAATGTGAGTAAAGCAGCAAGCATTAGTGCAGAGAGAGGGGGGGAGAGAGATACGTATACGCTCTGGCACGACACACATAAATACCACATGCTACTGTTGTTGCTGATGGTTTTCATGTAGCCTGTTGACACTTTGCATAAATTTAGACGTGAAGCAGACACTCTTTTCTACTTATCTTCGCGACAGTGATGTTCAAAGCAGTGCTTAAAGTGTTTTATTTACTCAAAAAGCGCTGTTTACCGTTTTTAGGCGGAAGGAGAAGAGAAGACAAAGCGGCACAGATACCGTTTTCATTTTTAGAGAGAGAAAAAAAAGAGAAGAGTTTAGGAGGTGCTTGAATACGTTAATACGTTTGGAGGATGATAGTGGAGGAGCTGGGTGGGTGATGATGACTCTGACAAAATTATTGCTGTTACGCGATATTACTGCTGTACTCGCATCTCATCCTGTACACATCTGGGTACCTCGCACACGTAAACATCCCCATCCCTGGTTTAGCAAGATAATGATGAAGTTTTGCGGCTGGTGATGTGCCAATGATGAAGAGGATGATGATGATAATGACGACAGTGGTGCTCGGCTGGGGCTGCTATGCCATTTGGTATTGTTGTTAAAAAGGCTGTCTGCTACTTACGTTCTGGCGGTGGTGGTGGTGGACAAAATATGTGCATGCGAATGTGTGCATTACGTGTATTCGGGCAATTTTTCGCGTTCTTACCAGCCAGCTCTACTACGGAATAACATGATTCATGACGCCCTATTATACTTACTGATACTACTACTACTACTCTCTCTCTCTTTCTCTTTTATCCTCACATCATCATCATCTTCATCACATCATCCCCATTTCCCTCTACCGCGCCGTCATCTTACTTTACTGTTCCCGTAAAGTACGTAATGCATCAAGTCACGCGCCACGCACAATCTCCCGCGGAGTTGTTTCTACCGGGAACACAGAGAAAATATATTTATACCATGAACGGGGAATAACGGGAGAAGGTCGAACTTTAACTGGGCAGGATGATACACGTTTACAAAAAGGGTGTCATTTATTGTTCCAGAGCAAATAATTAATTTTCCAGAGAATAAAATTATTTTTCCAGAAAACGTCGCTTATCATCTGGAAAAGTTAGGA